>CACVCL010031326.1:0-32927 GCA_902729485.2 Mus minutoides
TGTGCTTTACAGAGTTGATTTAAAGCTGTGAGGGTGGGAGTGGGTGACTTTCCTTTCTTTTCCTTGATTGGTTGGCTCTGCCTCTAGGGGTATGGGTGCCTTTGTGATTGGTTAGGGCAATGAGGACTTTCAAGCAGCAAGGGAAACCAAAGAAAACTCACAAACCACAGAGACTAAACGGCAAAGTCTAATAATGAGCAGTTTGCTGAAGAAATCAAGAAGAGAATTTTAAAATTTCTGGAGCTGAATGAAAATGAAAACAGCATACCAATGACCTCTGTAACACAATGAAACCCATCATGACGGGAAGCCCATAGCCATGAGGGCCTCTGCTTCAATCAGAGCAGTCTCAAATAAACAACTTAATTATGTACCATATAACCTTGGAAAACAAGAATAAGTCAAGGTCATAAGCAGCAGATGTAAAGCAATAGTTAAGGTCGGAGCAGAAGGGGCCGGGGATGACTCAGCAGGTCTTACCACCTGAGTTTGGTCCCCTGAAACCACACGACAGAAAGAGAGGACAGAATCCCACAAACTAACTCTCCTCTGACCTCCATATGCACGCCATGGTGTGCGTGTGCCATGGTGTGCGTACTGTGGTGTGCATGTGCCATGGTGTGCGTGCCATGGTGTACATGTGCTGTGGTGTGCGTGCCGTGGTACATGTGCACACCACAGAAAGCACAGATCCCAAATAAATAAATGTGATTTTGTTTTATCTTTTAAAATGTTAAAAAAAAAAAAAACAGGGCAGAAAGTAATGGAAATAGAAACATAAACAAACAAAACACTATACAAATAATTGATAAAACAAGATTTAAAAAGTGGTTCTTTAAAAATATAAAAAGGATCAACAAATCCTTAGTCAGACTAAGGAAAAAGAGAAAAAAATCCAAATTAATAAAAATTAGAGATTAAATCAAAAATAACAGATACCAGTGAAACTTGGGAAATCATAAGAACACATCTTAAAGACTTGTATTACACTAAAGTGGAAAATAAAAAAAAAATTTTTAAAGCAGATGAACTTCTAGTGCATATGACCAGAGTTAAAGCACGATGAGACAATCTTAAAAGATCTATGATCAGCACTAAGATAAATGTAGTAATTAAAAATATCACAGTTGGAGCTGGTTGTGGTGGTGCACGCCTTTAATCCCAGCACTTGAGATGCTGAGGCAGACCTTTGAATTCCAGGACAGCCTGCTCTACAAAGTGAGTCTCAGGACAGCCTGGAAACTCTGTCTTCAAAAGAAAAAGAAAAAAAAGAAAAAACAGTCTAGGCCTAAAGAATTATAGGTTCAGAGGTTCAGTCCATTCTCATCAAGGTGGGAGCATGGCAGCGTCCAAGAAGGCATGATGTAGGACCTGAGAGTTCTGCATCTAAAGGCTGCTAGCAGAATACTCACTTCCAGGCAACTAGGATGAGGGTCTAATAGCCCACACTCACCGTAACACACCTACTCCAATAGGGCCACATCTTCTAATAGTGCCACTCCCTGGGCAGCACATGCAAACCATCATACTCTTCATGATAAAAAACACAAAAATATCAAAAGTGGAGAGACCATATACCAACATACTTAAAGCCAACTCATGCTAAAAGGGGACACTTGATGAAATCAATTCCCCCAAGGTCAGGGACAAGACAAGGGTTCCACTCTCTCCACTCCTACTGCAGACAGTGTTTGATGTCTTAGCTAGAATGCTAAGAGAAGTAAATAAAAGGGTCTCTGAGACCCTAAAGACTCCATCAGAAAACTCACAGAGCTGATAAACACTTTCAGCAAAGTGGCACAATGCAAAATTATCATACAAAGATCAACAGCTTTCCTATAGCCCAGTGACAAACCTACTGAGAATGAAAGCAGGGAAATAATTCCACTCACATGACCACAAAAATGATAATAATAAAATCCTGGGAATACACCTAGCCCTCAACAATGAAGAGAAAAAAAACTGAGGAAGACAACAGAACATGGAGAAAGACCCCTACTCTCAATGAAAGAACGAACATCACAGCAATCTCTGAAGTCAACACAACCTCTAACACATTCCAGTACCACACTAAAATTCCTACAGAACAAGGCTGGAGCCATCGCTCTGCAGGTAAGAGCACCTGCTCATCTCGAAGAGGACCCAGGCTTGGTTCCCAGCAACCACATGGTGGTTCACAATCATCTATAACTCTGGTTCCATGGGATCCAAAGCCCTCTTCTGACCTCCACAGACACTTCACACGTGTGGTACACATACATATATGCATAGACATAAAATTTAAAGGTCTACAAGAGAGTCCATCTCACTCCAGTTAGAATGGCTATTAATGAGAAAACATCCTTTTGATTCAGCTCCACACTTGATCTCTGTAACTCCTTCAATGTGTGCTTTGTTCTTAATTCTAGGAAGGGGCAAAGTGTCCACATTCTGATCTTCCTTCTTCTTGAGTTTCATGTGTTTAGTAAATTGTATGTTGGGATAACAAATGTCAGCGAGGATTCGAGGAGCAAACCCTTATTCATTACTAGTGGGAGTATAAACTTACACAGCCGCTATAAAAATCAGTGTGGAGGTTCACAGACTTCCATGACCTCGCTATACCACCCCTGGTTATGTGCCCAAAGAAGTCTGAATCTTATCACAGGGATTCTTGCACATTTATGTTGATCGCCACTGTATTCACAAGCTAAGAAAAACAGCCTAGAAAACCATCAACGAATGAATAGACAAAGAAAGGTGGTACACATAGGGAACTTTAGTCAACCATAAAGAAAAATAAAAATTGCTTTAAAATGTATGGGATTGAAATGACAAATACCACATGATCTCTACCATGTAGGTCCTAGCTTCTAATTTGTACATATGCATTACGTGGGAGTGGATATAGGACCCATGAGAAAGGAGAAAAGATTATTTGGTGAGGTGGGCAGTAGAACCCATGTGATATACAAGCAGAAGAAGAATGATTACAGGTTTAATCAAGAAAAGACGGGTAGAGAGACAAGGGAGTAGAGAGAGGGTCAACCATAGGGGTGGAGGGAAAGGGTCAACCATAGGGGTGGAGGGAAAGGGTCAACCATAGGGGAGGAGGGATAAGGCCAACGGTAGGTGAGGAGGGTGAGGGCTAACATAGGGGAGGAGGAGAGGGCTAACATAGGGAAGGAGGGAGAGGGCTAACATAGGGGAGGAGGGAGAGGGCTAACATAGGGGAGGAGGGGAGGGCTAACATAGGGGAGGAGGGAGAGGGCTAACATAGGGGAGGAGGGAGAGGGCTAACATAGGGGAGGAGGGGAGGGCCAACCAGAACTAATAATATATGAAAATGCCCTAAGAAAATCTAATACTTGATACATAAATTTTAAAATGAGCTGGGTATGGCAGCATTTGCCTTATGATCCCAGCACTGGGATCCAGTGGCAAGTGGATCTTCATGAGTTACAGGGAAAGCCAAGCTATAGAATGAATTCCACACCTGCTAGGTCTACATAATAAAATCCTGTCTCAAAAAATTTACAAAAGTTGGGGCTGGAGAAATGGCTCATTGGTTAAAAGCACTAGCTGCTCTAACAGAGGAACAGGTTTCAATGCTCAGCACCCACATGGAGGCTAACAAGCACCTGTAACTGGTTCCAGAGAAGCCAAGTCCCTCCTCTGATCGCCACAGCATGCACATGGCGCACACACACAGAGGCAGACAAAACACCTGCACACATAATAAAAAGAATCGAATCTTTTTTAAAATTAAAAAAATAATAATTTCAAAGGAGTTTGAGCAAAGGTAGCTCATATGAGAAGATGAAGCTACTCCCAGGAGCCCTAAGTGACTGAATAAAAATCTGAGGGCCAGGGGTAAGCTACCTCCCCGTGTGTTGGTCAGGAAGGCCCCTGAGCTTCCCTAAGCAATACAGGCAATTACAACATGCTGGATATCCGCCAGAGCGAAGGCCTTCCTGTTGGAGACATCACAGGCCTTGTCTGTGTCAGACATTGGTGCTCACATTAGTTTCTTTTGTTATAGTGGTCGCCTGTCCAAGTTCTTAGAATAAATCACTACTAAATGACCAACCACAAGTGGAAATCTATGCTGCCCCTTCCACAGCTCAGGGAACAAGTCAGAAACAGAAGTGGACATAATGTTGGGGGTGGGGGTGGGGCTGGAGAGCTAGCTCAGTGATTTAGGGTACTGACTGCTTTTCCAGAGGACCTGAGTTCAATTCCCAGCAACCACATGGTGGCTCACAACATCTGTAATGAGATCTGATGCTCTCTTCTGATGTCTGAAGACAACAATCGTGTACTTACATCAAAAAATAAATAAACAAATCTTTAAAAAAAAATTAAGAGTAAGCCAGCAGGGAAGGGAATGGTGGTGAGTCTGTCTTTGAATTCCGGGCATGGCATAGCTGTAGTACCCTTGAACTCACACCACCTATGATTCCTTGCACAAGAACTACACAGAACTGAACCAGTTGCCTTCTCCTGCAAGGAATGGGATCAGCAGCCCACTCCTCTGAGGATTTCTACAGAATTAATGGAGAGGGCCACTTTCTTTAGTAGTGTAGCCACTAGTAAAGTGTCCACGCTTCTCTAAACAACCTTTATGGAACTTACTGCCCCCTCCACCACCACAGACGCATGCGCGCAGAAGTGGGGCTATTTGAAAAGGCAAAGGGGTTGCAGGAGGGAGTGAGAAGGGGACAAGAGAGGCAGGCGTGCCACATTCTGGAAGCTGAACTCTTGACTCTCTGCTGCTAAGCCTAGTCTTTAATAGCTGAGCTACCTCCTCAGTCTGAAATGCATTCTATACACATGTGAAAATGTCATCATAAAACTAATGGTTATGTATAGTTAATACATACTAATTTTAAAAATGTTTTAAGTTGGTCTTTGGTATCACACACCTTTAATCTGAGAACTTGGAAGGCAGAGGCAGGAGGATCTCTGAGTTCTGGGCCAGCCTGGTCTAAAGAGTGAGTTCTAAGACAGCCAAATAGCCAAGGCTGTTAAGAAACCCTGCTCCTAAGATCAAAGTCTGACATTACTAGACCACCCTGAGCTTGATGCAAATGGTAATCTTCCTTTGTTAACCTGGCCTTCTCTTCACTGGAGGATCCTGGATCCCACACCTAAGGGCTGTCATGAAGTCTGCACCTAAGATTCCTGGAATGCCTCCCCATGTTAATGAGGCATCTCAGTACCTTAAGCCTTTGTGGCCTTTGCCTGGATACTCTTATCCTCTTCTCCCAAACTATATAACCCTTGGTTCTCCTGGATAAAGTGTATGGTTACAAGCCCACTACAAATAAATATGCACAAGATGAGATTGTCTCAAAGAGCTGTTTCATTGAAGACCATCAGAGAAGGCCTTGGCCTAAGAGAGTTATGGCACTACGATCCCTGAAGAGAGGAGGTCTTCTCTCTCCCAACTCCCACCACTGGCTCTGAGCCAAGCAGGATCCTGCCCTATCTGGACTCTGCTTCATCCTTCCAGCCTAGTGTTCAGTTGCATCTGGACACAGAGAGAGAGAGAGAGAGAGAGAGAGAGAGAGAGAGAGAGGCCTCAGACCCACAAGGGCTACACAGAAAAACCCTGTCTCCACAAACAAACAAACAAACAAACACACTTTTTAAAGAATGAGGTAGATGCTGTGCTAGGCTTTTTGATGGAAGTCACAAAGGAAGAGCAGCAGATTCTATGGCAACTTTTACAAAATTGCACAGCCTCTATCGACCAGAAACACCAGACAGACAAAATCCAGGGCCATTATATATAACTATCAAAAGGATATATCTTGAAAGACAAAAAAAAAAAAAAAAAAAAGACTAAGGAAGTCTTCCAGAAGACATGAGATATAAATAGCATAGCGACCAGGCATGGCAGGACATGCTATAGTCCTATACTCAAGAGGCTGAAGCAGGCGTTACATAACAGGACCTCACTCCATCCTCTTAAAAACATGACCACCAAATACAAAGTATGAGACAAGGATAGACTCCAAAAAAGAAAAGAAACTGCTCGCAAGTGCAGACGGCAGACAGCACGGCACTGCGGTATCCATGTTAACATCTCTGACTTGAATAACTCGTCTGTGATCATGTAAGTCCTTGCTCTCGCTCAGAAGGGAGACACTGACGTGTAAGAGGGAGGTGCAACCTTCTTTTAAGCAGCTCAGAAAAGTAAGAGCAGCACATTAAGGAGTACGGAGTGGCACAGGGTGCAGAGCGCCTGAAACTGGAGGGACGCAGCCTGGAGTCTGCTCTCTCCCAGTTCTCCGGGACTTGGAATTACTTCAAAGTCAGTTTGACTATGTAAAACTACTTTAAACATTTGGGTGAGATGTGAGACTGGATTGGTGGCATTTTCTCTGGGAACTCTATTCATCCTTTAAAGAGCTGAAACTTAATTGTGGGGGGTCTCACAGATAGCTTTGTCTGTTTCTATCCTGTCCCAGCATACTTGTGTACACTCATCTGGTCTCGGGGTTCATCAGATTTGAGGTCACAGAAGAGATGTATTTACTATAAAACACAGGCCAGATGAGCATGCGGGCTCACAACTGCAATCCTAATGCTTAGGAGGCTGAGGTAGGAGGATTTCTCCAAGTTCAGTACAAGCTTGGGTTATACAACAAGAAGACTCTATTTAAGAGGGGGCAGGGATCAGAGAGAGAAAGACAGACAGCAGAGACAGGGAAGCAGAGAGAGGGCACACTGACAGACAAGACTGGAACTCAGGGTGCAATTAAGTAGTAGAGGCTTCACTTACCAAGATCCCCAGGTTCTACGTCCACTATCACCAACAACACGAAACAAAACACAAAACAAAACAAAAATCTGCCCATATCATCAGCAGTGCCCACATGATCTCCCAAGTCTCTTCTGTTCCCCACTCCTGGCTATTTTTAGCTGCACTGTTCTATTCTAAGGTAAAACCCAGTCTAAAATGAGATCTCCCAAGTCTATTATGCTCCTCAGTCCTTGTTATTTTTAGCTGCATTTTACATGTAGTTCTATTCTGAGGTAAAACTCAATCCAAAATAAGAAATACAAGAATTATGAATACATGGAAGCTGGAACACTTAGGCTATGCAGTCATCTTCTGGGGACTCGTGATAGCCACAGGGGCTTCAGTGGCAGAAAACACCCACAGGAAGCCCCAGATAGGTCCCTGTCACTGTGCCCAGAGCCTATGGCAGCCTAAAGATGACAGCCTGAAGCACAGCTTTGGGCCATGACAATCTACTGAAGATGAAAGTAGCTTTAGTCACTGACCCCAAAAGGTCAAGACTGAGCACTCTTTAGATCTTTATAGCAAGAACAATGAATAAGATTTCAGCTTAATAATAAGAAATATCGTACAGATGACCGGGGAGTGCTGCTTTACCGTTACCACTGCACAGAGCTTCAAGTTTCAGCAGTTTAGGCAGCACAAAGCCGAAATTCTCACATGAAGACATTAACATAACAACGTTTACATATTGCCTTCATTGCTGACACTACCAGACTGAAGGGAGTGCCAGATAGAGTGAGACTGTAAGGGGAGCCAGCACATGGGGAATGGTCTACAAGAGCCATACTGATTTGAGCAAGTCTGGGGAAGTCGGCAACTTCTCAAATACAGGGCAACAAAACTTCTCTATAACATTTATTTCCAAAAGAAAAATTAGCAGAAATAGAACATGTTTTCCAGTCTGTAGCCACTGCTGGCTCCGGAGCAACAAAAGGAAAGACACATCAGTAGGAGATGGACTGTAGCAAATTAGAAGACACCCCCACAAGGTTGTCAAGGAAACCAAACCAAGTATATTTTTCTACAGGAAAAAAATTGCAAGAGAACATGCCACAGAACAGACTATTTGGTGACAAAGGATTACAATCCCTTGAAAAACATTTTAAGAGGCTAAATTTATTTGCAAGCTATTTATGAAATACTTTGTCAGCAATGCCAGCAGGTACTCCCAAACTCCCAGGTTAGAGGTTTGGCTGCCACCTTCCTAAAATTAGCTAAGCCTGACAGCATAAGCCATTCTTAAGGTCTCTTCTGAAAAATTAACATCTTCAAAAAAGAAAAGAGCTATCTACCTCCCCAAAAAGGAGAGGGCTGTTTTTTTTAAATGTTAGTCTTTTTTAAATGCGTGTGTGTGTGTGTGTGTGTGTGTGTGTGTGTGTGTGTGTGTGTGTGTTTTAAGAGCAAAGATAAGTGTATGCAAACCAAAGCAGGAGCTGGGCTAGGCTGTGCCATTTCAGAGTGGAAAAGAGCAGAGTGAGTGGGAAGGGGGACTGGGTGTCAAGTTGACATGGCACGTGTAAACATCTCCACGAGTAGGTGGTTGGTACATGAGTAGGGAAAGGTGACACTCCCGTGAATGCACAGGATGAGGACAGGTGACAAGCACCATGGTGGGGGTGGGGGAACTACTCTTGAGCTCTCAGATGCAAGCCCTGCAGAGAAAGCATCTGCAGCAACATCCCCGCAAGGTGCAGCCCACCCGGTAACCCCGCAGCCTCAATGCCCTCAGCACCCCACCTTCTCAGAACCACATCCCTTAACTCTCTAAGCCCTCAGATTGAGCTCCGTCCCCCAGGTCCCCACCCCACCTGAGCTCTATCCCTCAAACTCCCCAACCCCTCAGACTGAGCTCTGTCCCTCAGCACACCATCCCTCCGCGCACCATCCCTCCGCGCTCCTCCTGCCTTCTGACCCCGCGGGGAAATGGCTCCAGGACACCCAGCGAAGCGTGAGTGGGCGTGTGGGGCGCGGCTCTTACCCGGTGCCGCAGTCAACCACGCAAGGAGGCAGCGAGCCCGCCATGCTCGGCCACGAGGCGCTCGGTCCCCACCAGCCCCAGCGTGCGCCTGGGTACCCAGTGCCAAGCTGCCCGGTCGCCGCCAGCGCAGCTCCCCACCCAGGAGCTGCCGGGAGCCCAGAGGCTCTGCCTCGTGACGTCACTCTACAGTTAGCCAATCGGGGACGCGCACGCTCCGCCCTCTTGTCAGCCATCCTTAGTGCTGGCAGCCTAGCGTTTTAGCCTATGCATCTATCCTGCAGTGGAAGAGATTGGAGTCTATTTTTAACAGGCATAAGGTGAATATGACCCCATTTGCGAGGCCTGAATTCTTTCTCTTCTCTCCTTTTTTCAAATTGCAATTTTGTTTTGTTTTGTTTTGTTTTGTTTTCGAAACAGGGTTTCTCTGTGTAGCCCATACTGCCCTGGAACTCGTAGTCCAGGCTAGCCCCACTTGCTTCTGCCTCCCTAGTGCTGGGATCAAAGGTGTGCCCCACCAATGCCGGCTTATCTAGCTGCAGTTTTGCTTTGTTTTTTTAAAGATTATTGGGTGTGTGTCTATCTGTCTCTATGTCAGTTGGTGTGTGTGTGCATGTATATAAGAGCAGGTGCTCAGAGGCTTAGGATCCCATGCGGCTGAAGTTATAGACAGCTGTGAATGGGCACTAGGGATCTGAATTGCGTCTCCCAGAAGAGCAGCGAGTGCTCATCACTGAGCCATCTCTCCAGCCCCTCTTTCTCCTCTTAATTCTCACTTCAATGTTCACTTCATTCTCTGCCCCAACAATCTCTTGATTTTATTTCTAAGACTTAAAGCTAGTTTGGGTACTTATTAGTAGATGTTCACCTCTCTTGAACTATATATAGGTTCTCCTAGAGCAGGGTTTCATGCTTAACACATTCGGTGCTCCGATAAAAATCACCTGAATGTTGAACGAATAAATAACCTTCACTGTAGAAAAATACTTATGACTTTCTATGGTAGAGCATTGCATAATGTATCCTGGGAGAAAATCAACATATGCATAATTAGGCTTAAGGAATAAATGACCTTAGTCAATGCCATATCAACATTACTAGGAAATATTTTCTAATATCAAAGATAGGGTGATTATCCAGCATCATTGTGGAAACGGAGATTTAAGAAGGAAAACACCTACCTACTGGAAACCCCACTTGCACCCTAAATGTTAGCCTCTAAAGTTCTTGACTGTGATGCCTAAGGAACTTTCTAGAGATGTATTAATTCACTTGGTCTTTACTGGGACTTAAAGCATTGTGGGATTTCCACAGGAGAAGAATTAGATTAGTTGACCACTCTTAGGTAATTCTTTATCTTTTTTTTTCCTGCATGCAAGGGAGCAAATAATCCTAAACCTAAAACAATATTCAGGGGAACTAGAGAGAGAAACAGAAGACAAATAAAGAGGATGGAAGCTCCCAAATGGGACCCAGAACTAGAAGCAAGATATCTTTCCTTCCGTGCATGTTACCAATGCCCTGCCCATTTCGGTTGTCTGTCAGTCTGTCTGTTTTTGAAGCCTGGACCAAAGCAATGAAGTCCTCACTCCAGGCTGGTGGCAGTGCCCTGTACTTTAGCGTCATTTACTTGATGTACATTTATTATATTGATCATGCTTTAACCATGTGATTGATGATTAATAATGATGTCAAGTCAACAGGACCTAGAACACCTAGAAACAAACGTGCCAATGAGGGAGTTTCCATTGTGTTAATTGAGGTGGGAAGACCCACCCTAAATGTGATTGAGGTCCCAGGGAAAATAGGGAAGAGAAGGTTGGCTGAGCAGGGGCACCCATCTCTGCGGACTGCAGGCACAGTGTAACCAGGGGGGCCCACACCTCTTTTGCCATAGCAAGGATGCCATGCTCAAACTGCGAGCCAATTAACAGTTCCTTGATATTGCCTTTGCCAGGTGTTTTGTCAGAGCAACAGAAAGTAACAAATAGAGCCGGGCGTGGTGGCGCACGCCTTTAATCCCAGCATTCAGGCGGATTTCTGAGTTTGAGGCCAGCCTGGTCTACAGAGTGAGTTCCAGGACAGCCAGGGATACACAGAGAAACCCTGTCTTGAAAAACCAAAATAATAATAATAATAATAATAATAATAATAATAATAATAATAATAATAAAGAAAGTAACAAATACAAACAGTAAACAAGTTGTTCACAGGATCTGGCCCTAGAACAGTGGTTCCCAAACATTTCTAATGCTGTGACCCTTTAATGCAGATCCTCATCTTGCCATGCCCCCAACCATAAAATCAATTCATTGCTACTTTATAGCTGTAATGTTGTCACTGTTATGAATCCTAATATAAACATCTGATATGCAGGACATCTTATATGTGACCCCCACCAAAGGGGTTTCAACCCACAGTTGAGAACTGCTGCCCTAGAGTCTAGTCTACCACCAGTGATCAGGCGATTGTAGTACAAATGCTAGGTGCAGGAATGCAAGATGTCCAGAAAGCCACTCGAGCTCCCCTGACCTCGACTTTTGGATCAAGTAGATGTTTTCCAAAGCCACAGAGTCTAAACTGAAACCCAGAGTATAGATAGAAGAGGAATATGAGCTGTGTGTACTTCTGAGAGAGGAAACATACAAAGCCAGGATGACCCCAGTGCCCAAATGTCCTGGTCACTCTACCAAGAGGAAGCTTTACAGACACCTGAAGCTGTCCAGTACAAAGTGTGCCTTCCCATGGACTGTGTACTCTGCATAGGACTTACTGGGACTGATGGCCGCTCCAGTCACTGACAGGAAAAAGATTTCCTAACTTCAGCAATTTTCTCTAGACACCACTAGCCCTGAAGATCATCAAAGATGTTTTTGTGCTATGATTGTGCCTGTTTTCCCCTCACTTGGAAGGCTGGTGAGAAAGAATAAAACATCCAAAGCCAGCCTAAGCTACAGGGTTAGGCCCTGTCTCAAAAAAAAAAAAAAATCCCAAAATAATACTGGGCAGCCAGTAGAACACAAACATACCTAGACACCTTAGAATGGGCAGATTGTGTTCTCTCATTTTGTAACCGAGACCCATCAGGAATTCTGTGGAATCCTCGTGAGCCTATGCATTCCACCCAGCAGACCCTGCACCCTGGCCTTGGTCCTTGGGATCACCTCATCACTTTCAACACGGCTACCAAAATTCCACAATGCAAAACTGTAATGATAAATCCCCTTCTGAGAGGGATAGAGACGAGACTCCAAAGAAGCAATGTTCTCCCATCTGTTTCCCCTTTTGTTTCACTAGCCCAATGGATCTCAACCCTCCTAACGATATGACCCTTTAATACAGCTCCTCGTGCTGTGGTGACCCCAAACCATGACATTCTTTTCATTGCTACTTCATAACTGTAATTTTGCCACTGTTATGAATTCTAATGTTTTCTGAAGGTCTTAGGCGATCCCTGTGAAAGAGTCATTCAATCCCAAAAGGGGTCACAACATACAGGTTGAGAACCACTGCACTGACCAATGCCTTTTTTTCTAGTGAATGGGCCAAAAGAAATTACCACAAATGGAGTGGCTTAATACATATACTTCCATCATTCAAGAAGTCAATGTCAAGTATAGATGGGGCTGTGTTCTCTAAAGACTGTAGGGGGTTCTGTTCTGTGCCTTTCACCCACGACCAGGAGCTGCTGCACTCCTGGATGCCTTGGCTTGGACATGTATCACTCTCATCTCTGCCTGCGTCATCTATGTTTTCTGTGGGAATTCTCCTCCTCCTTCTCTCTCTCTCTCTCTCTGTAGCTCTCTCTGTGTAGGTGTTCATGCACATGTATGTACATCTGGATCAACCTTAGGTATCATTCCTCAGATTCCATCCACCATTTTTTTTTCTTGAGGCAGGGTTTTCTCACTGGCCTATAATTCCTCAGGTAGGCTAGGCTGGCTAGCCAGTGCGCCCCAGTAATCTGCCTGTAATCACCTCCTAGCACTGAGATTATAGGTGCACACCATGCATAAATTCTTTGCACGGGGTTCTAGGACTCAAGCTGAAGAGCATGTGCTTGCACAGCAAGTATTTCCTATACTCTCTCAGCCGTCTCCCAGGCCCTGATCATGTGTCTCCCCTTCTAAGGAAACTAGCTATGTTGAAATAATTACTGCACATATGCATATATGTTCCAAATAAGATCACATTTACAGATACCAAAGTTAAGACTACAGCAATTACAGTCTCTTTAGGAGATGCTGATCAACCTATAATACCAGCTATGCCAAAAGTAGTCATCAGTTCTATGCCGATTGTCAAAGATAACCACTCTGTTTGGAGATGAGCCTCATGACCTTTGAAGTCTGTGGTAGCCAATACCTGCCTAGAGTGTGCTTTGATTTACAAGAAAAGGGGATAGCTGTGTCATAAAACACACTGTGCTGAAGTGCAAAGGGAGGCAGCCGCCTGCACGCATAGAAGACACACACACCATCAGGACCCAACCACACGAGCGCTCTGATCTCAGGCTTCCACTCCCTAGAACTGTTAAAAATAAATAAATAAAGTTTTGTTGCTCAACAGGCAAGCCAGAGTGTTCTGTCATGGCAGCCTGAGCAAATTAAATGGTGCTCAGAGCACCCTCCTGTCTTCCTTACATTGAAAGCTCCCGGAATCATGTGCCATTGTCTCTGCTTTGATCGTGCCTGGGGCAAAATGCCCACATTCTGGAAGAAGTAAAGCATAATTGTATCACCAAGGAGGTATGTGCTCTCAGACACAGGCAGAACTCCTACTACTAAATGCATGTTAACCTAGGGTGTGTTTCCCTGTGAGCTCTTGACCTGCCTCCCTCATTTGTAGCCTGAACTAAACTGGTAATGAGAGAAATGTTTGAAGTCACTTTCGTTTGCAGAAAAGGTATCTCTGTTTTATGCTTCTCCCTGCCAATGACTTCGCACTGACAGGAAAGCGGCTCCTCTCTGGAGTGGTGCGTGGCCTCTGTGGTAGATAAGACGTCACACCTTACCTACCATCCTGCGCACCATCCTGAGTGCTGAATCAGCCCAGCACTAGTCTCTCAAATGAGCTATTGATAAACATCATTCAGTGACGTGTATTTATGCATATGAAGACAGCAAGAATAAAATAACCAGTCTTAGAAATGGTCTAACTTAGCCCATGAATAGCTGAATAATGTGATCCTACTTCCTGTACTTAACTAGCTGTGCAGGGGCCAAGAAAGAAAAAGAACACAAAAACCATGGGCTGCTTCAAAAACTGCCCACCCGGCAGCTCTATAAACCTTAAATCTCAGAGCTGTAGGCAGAATCCAGCTGGGTGTTCTCTGTTGCCATGAGAATGCAAAGAGAGAAAAGATGACCAAAAAATTAGGACCCAGTTCCTTTGAAAGTATCTGGCATTCTCCTTTAAGAGGAAGGCCCTGCCACTGCTCTCAATGGACCTCCCTGCTGTCTTGGCAACTGCAGGAGAAAAGGATCCAAGCAGGGGTTGATTGGCTAAGTGTTCAGAGTGTGTAAGGGAGTTGATAACAGAGCAGAGCCACAAGACTTCAGGAAATAATCCAGAGATCCGAAGCTTGTTCACAACTCGGCTTTGTTTCTGTCTCCGCTCTGGGCAGTTACTCAGGCTGCAGCCTGGTCCTCCACATCCCCTCTGAGCCTTTCTTTCTCTTCCTAAGCTACCCAGTCCCAGGGTCTCCCGCATTCAGGCCCTCACCCCACTTCCTTTTCGCTCCTGTTGTTTCTTCCTCCTCTTCTTTTACAGAAGAAGGGTTTCATGTAACCCAGGCTAACTAGCATTGAACCCTTTATGTGTGAGAAGATGATCTTGAGCTCCTAATCCTCCAGCCTTTAATCCACCTCCTAAGTGCTGGGATGACAGGAGTGTCTGGTTTATGCAGTACCACAGATCAAGCCCAGGGTCTCATGCATGTTAGACAAGCACTGCCTCCCAGCGGAGCTGACCCAGCCCTAGTCCTAGCCTCTGCACCCAGCGGAGCTGACCCAGCCCTAGTCCTAGCCTCTGCATCCGCTTTGTCATTCTTGCTGTCTCCAGGCGTCTGCCACCCTAAAGACGTTTTTAGATAGATTGGACTGCTACAACAGACATCATTACTAAACACAGAAAGTTCCTATAACATGTCAGTTTTCTTCCCCCAAACCTTCCATAGTATAGGCTTATTATGTAATTTGGTCCAAACCAGAAGTATATATGATCTGCCACTAAGTTACCATCCCATCTCACCTCATATTATGACCCTGGACATGTCTGTCTAGACTAAGCCATTCCCTGCTTTCCAAACCCTCGGAACTGTCCTGCAGCCCCACCCCCCAGTCTAGAATCTTCTTACCTTCTTCATCTTCAATGTTGCCCTTCCAACTTCACTTTAATTCATTCAACAAAACACTCTGAAGCTTCCTCATACTCTTCTCAGCACCAGTCACTAAGCCTGTACCTGTGCTCAGCATTCAGAGGTGAGACCTGAGGTCTACATCTTAATAAGATGCTACAAGGTACCAAATGGTGCTTCTGGTCCCTACTCTGTTCATAAGGAGAGTCATATTACAACAACTGTGTCTTCATTTACAAAGCACTTTCTGTACATTTCGTCTCGAATCTTGAGAACATTCCCACAAAAATACCTATTACAAATAGCTTTTTAATCAAATAAGAATACCAGGCACATAGTTTTAAATTAGCATAGATTAAAATTTCATTTCCTTCTGAGCACCTTCATTCTGCTCTCCTGAGAAAATAGGAAAACACTAAATCCTTACAAAAATAAGCATCTGGTGCACATAGGTATCAGCCTGCCGTGTGGCCCCAGCCTCTGTGTGATTTCAGATACACTTTGCTACTCTTGAGCTCTTTAATAGTTTCTGTTTCCAGTAAGAAATGCCCATGAATTCCCACAAGGCAATCCCCTATATGCTCTGCAGTGAGTAGTATCCAACCGAAAAATCACTTTGCCAATACAGAGTGAAACTGCTGAGCAGTGTAATTGGGCTCTAAGAGATCTGGACAATGTGTGCTGCCAAAAGCCGAAGCCTGCGTTGCTTGCCGTTGCTCCATCACAAGCAACAGGGTTGGATGAGTAAGCACCCTTCTCTTCTTTCTCTCTTCTTTCCTCTCTTTTTCTTGTTTTGTTTGCTTGAGACAGTGTCTCACCATATAGTTCTGACTGGCCTGGACCTTGTATAGCAGGGGAGCCCCAAACTTAAAGCAGTCCTCCTCTCTCTTCCTCTCAAGTTCTTGTACTACAGACATGTGAGACCACACCCACATTTTTTCCCAGTATAGACACTAGGTAGAGTTTATTATGAGGTAAGATGGGAGTCACTCGCAAAAAGGAAGATGGACAATGAAGAAAGGCCATTGGGACAAACACTGTCATGGGTGAGAGGAGACAGCAGTCAGAGAGCATTGGGCCCAGGCCAGGTTCATTCTAGAATGTTTTAAGAATTAGCACAGAGGCTCTTCTTTCTTCTCTCTCTTCTCTCCCCGCTCTGTTCCTCTTTTTCCTCTTCTCTGCCCCCACTTACCCGTTCAATAAACTTCTCCCACGTGGAACCACCTTGGCCTGGTCTGCTGTTTGGTTAATCTGCCCAAAACATATATTGATATATTTTTCATATTATTTGGTGCTGAAACTCGGGATTGGAATAAGCAGAAAAACCCAACAGCCACCAGTGCCTGGTGTATGCCTGGGGGCCACTCCAGCGGAAGCAGCGGCAGACATAGAACACAGCATTCACTGCTAGAAGATCCATTCCTGGAACTGACTGGCAACTCGATTTCACCCATATGCCTGCCGTCAGACGCGTCAAATACCTCCTGGTCTTGGTGGATACCTTCTCAGGGTGGGTAGAAGTATTCTCCACAACGAATAAAAGGGCTTAAACAGTCTCTGATCTTCTCCTCCGAGAGGTCATCCCTCGATTTGGTGTTCCGGTCTCTCTCCAATCAGACAACAGACCTGAATTTACCTCCCAAGTTTCTCAGATCTTATCTAAGGCCCTAGACATCCCCTGGCACTTGCACATCCCTTACCACCCTCAGTCTTCAGGCAAGGTAGAAAGAACTAACCACTCCTTAAAAACTACTCCTTTTAAACTGTCACAGGAACTTCATCTCGACTGGGTAAAGGTCCTGCCCCTGGCTCTTTTCAGGCTGCGAACTCTCCCCAAGCGACCTCCCCTCATCTCACCTTTCGAACTCATGTATGGCCGTCCAGTCCTAACTCCTGGCTTCTCAACCAAAAGCTCTTCCCTTCCAGATCATTTGCTTACCATTACTTTCTCATCTCCGATCTCTCCTATGGAACTTTTCTGACCATCATCTACCTCAACCACACTCTGTCTCCTGTCCATTACCTGTTAATGTTGGAGACCAAGTCCTTTTATCCCCTCCAGGTCATCAGCCTTCACCCCTCTCTCCAAAATGGCAGGGTCCTTTTAAGGTAATCCTCGTAACTCCTACAGTTGCTAAGCTCAAGGGACTCTCTCATTGGGTCCACCTGTCTCACTTGAAACCCTTCATTCCCCCATCTAAAGATAATTCCTCTTCATACACATCAACCCTAACAGGACCGTGCTCCGTTAAGCTTCAAAAGACATCAAGACCATCAGTCTTGTCTCCCATTCTAGAGAATGAGGCTTCACTCCGGTAGCCAAACTCAACCTTGCTGGACAAGACACTGGATTAGTTATGGCCTTTTCATCTTTTCCTTACTGTTCATTTAAACTATGCTTACTATCCAAAAGCAGATTGATTGCATGGCAGCCATGGTGCTTCAAAACCATCGAGGACTAGACAGACCTCTTAACAGCTAAAGAAGGTGGCCTCTGCCTATTCCTACGGGAAGAATGCTGTTTCTATGTCAGTCAATCCAGAATAGAGACACAAGAGACTTCAGTAACCGTGAGACATCCAGTTCTGGTATCTTTGAGAACCCCATATGGAAGTGGATCCTTCCACTCTTAACACCTTTCCTGGTCATTTTCCTGGCATTATCATTCGCTCCTTGTCTTATTAATCTTGCCTTTACATTCCTTCAACGACAAGTACAAAAATTTCTAACCAAACTGTTAATCAGCTCCTGTTACAGAATTACCAGCCATTGCCCATAGACGACCACCAAACAGAATCCGATGGTGAAGACCAGATATATCCTGACGACACCCTAAACAGCAGGAAGTAGCCTAAGAGGCACAACGCCCCCATTCTCTCTTCACCATTGGTCTCCCCTCTCTTTTCTCCTCTTCTTTTTATAATAGCAAGAAGGGAGGAATGTTAGCACCAGGACACTCCAAGCCCCACCTAACTATGTGATCCTTGACCTGCTTTGCCAGGACAACAACCTTCAATCCCACAATCCACTTGGCTCAGTCTCTACCCTCAATGGTGTGACTTCATAAATTAGGAAGTCACTCCCTCCTCGCTCTCTTCTTTCTTCTCCCTCTTCTCTCCCCCCTCTGTCTCTCTTTTTCCTCTTCTCTGCCCCCCCTCACCTGCTCAATAAACCTCTCCCACATGGAACCACCTTGAAGAAAAAAAAAGAATTAGCACAGAGGCTGGGGAAACAGCTCAGTGGGTAAGGCATGAGGACCAAGTTTGGATCCCCAGAACCCACATAAAAAGTCAGATGCTGGGGTACATACACATCTGTAATCTCAGTATTGGGAAGGTCTAGACAAAAGGATCCTGGAGGCCTCCTGAGTGCTGGGATTGAAGAAGTGTTCACACCCAGCTTACCGGACATTCTCAATTCTACATGTTTCATGCTGTGATGAACACTAGTGTCCATTTGCATTTACCTGAGTATATTTGTGTGTATTGATGCATGTATGTGTGTTGGTGCATATGTCTGTATTATGCATTTCTGTGTGCTGCTTTCTGCCTATGCATCTATATGCATATTTGTATTTCCCAGTGTATGTGCAGGTATGTTTCATCTGTATGGTCTATATATCCAGTTCACATGGTCTGGACACGGGTGGGAAGGATAGGTACAAAGACAGTAACTAGAGAGCCAAGGATGGAGCTCAGACAGACATGCTATCATAGGATTAACAAAGATATCTCCCAGTTATAAACAAAGATCTCTGAAACTGTTGGATTGAAAATGAGGGACACACTAATACAAATTACATGACCTTGGGTACAGAGAGGAGTTTCTGGGATGCAATGGCCACAGAGAGACACTGGAATGGTAGGAATGTGGATCTGAAGCTGAGCAGAAAGCAGGTACTATTCATGGCTCTGGTCCCCCATACCCCAGGGCCTACCTGACCCTGGCAAGCATCAGGTTATTCATCTCTGTCAAGTCCTGACAGAGAGAGATGTAGAAATGCCAACTGTCTTTTCTCAGCTCCTTGAACTTCCTCTCCCAGTCTTCCTCAGAGCTCTGCCAGCTTGCAAGGCCTTGGCAGACCTCCCAGTTTAATTATTCATTCTGTTATCCACAGATTTTGTTTGTACTTTTCAGAGTTGGTGTCCCAGTTTAGGGCTGGGACGGTCTGTGTCACTTAGTCATCAGCCATCAGAGCCTCACCTCCTGCCAATGGATTGAGTGCCCTCTTCATATCCCACAGATGCGTGGATGACCCAGACTCTGTCTCTCAACAAGCACGACCTATCAGAGGCTCCACAAGTTTCTTGTGTTTAAGAGTCCCTCTGTAGTATCATCCTGAGTGAGGTAACCCAATCACAAAAGAACTCACATAACATGTACTCACTGATAAGTGGATATTAGCCCAGAAACTTAGATTACCCAAGATACAATTTGCAAAACACATGAAACTCAAGAAGTATGAAGACCAAAGTGTGGACACTTCGCCCCTTCTTAGAATTAGGAACAAAGCACACATTGAAGGAGTTACAGAGATCATGTGTGGAGCTGAGACAAACACATGGACCAACCAGAGACTGCTGCAGCTGGGGATCCATCCCATAATCAGCCACCAAATGCAGACACTATTGCATACGCCAGCAAGATTTTGCTGAAAGGGTCCTGATATAGCTGTCTCGTGTGAGGCTATGCCAATGCCTGGCAAACACAGAAGCGGATGCTCACAGTCAGCTATTAGATGGAACACAGGGTTCCCAATGGAGGAGATAGAGAAAGTACCCAAGGAGCTGAAGGGGTCTCCAACCCTATAGGTGGAAGAACAATATGAACTAACCAGTACCCCCAGAGCTTGTGACTCTAGCTGCGTATGTAGCAGAAGATGGCCTAGTTGGCCGTCATTGGGAAGAGAGGCCCCCGTGGTCTTGCAGACTTTATATGCCCCAGTACAGGGGAATGCTAGGGCCAAGGTGTGGGAGTGGGTGGGTAGGGGAGCAAGGCGGGGGATGGATGAGTAATAGGGGATTTGAAATGTAAATGAAGAAAATATCTAATAAAAATTGGAAGAAAAAAAGGCTAAATATACAGGAAAAAAAGAGTCCCTCTGTGTTGATTTTCAAAACAAAATCCCAAATGTTCACTTTACCAAGTGAAGTCTCAGGAACCAGATGCTGTGTTGAAAGCCTGCAAGCTCAGAGAAGCAGAGAAAGTGGCACAGCTGACGGTCCTACTCCACAGATGTTCCAGAATGAAAAACCCTTGTCCTTCTCCACCCTGTCTTAAATACCAGTGAACTCCAAGGCCCTCTTTCCTCTTTCCTCTTTCCTCTTTCCTCTTTCCTCTTTCCTCTTTCCTCTTTCCTCTTTCCTCTTTCCTCTTTCCTGGGTTTTCTTATCTTCACTCCGTGTCATCTGGTTGCTTGTTCCACCTCTTAAACCATCGCTGACTTTATTTAACTCTTGTCTACAGAAAGCTCTTCGGTTAAAGCCATGTGCTAGGACTGAGTCACACCAGAACAAGGTTTTTCCAGTTCATAACCTTGGGGTTCACAATGTGATCAAGTATCCTGCAACACCTCTGTCTTAATTTTACAAACATTCCAGGTATATATATAAAACATGGTAGTGGAGGGCAAGGGGTGATCACATCAAAGAACAACTTCTGAAACTTGGTCCTCTCCTTCCTTCTCCCTCCGTACTTTCCAGGAGTCCAACTTAGATCATCAGGCTTAGCAGCAAGTGTCCTTTACCCATTAATCCACTTCATGGGCCTCTTACAAGGAATGAAAAACAGCCGGGGATGTTTGGTGGAGTGTTTGCCTAGCTGGCAAGAACCCACTGGTTCCTCTCCAGCTCTGCACAAAGGAGACATGGAACTTCGTGCTTATATCCTCTGTCCTTGGAGGCTGAGGCAGGAGGATTTCATGACTTCCAGGCTATAAAGGGGAAATAGTTGATGAAGAAAATGGTCTAGATAAACTTCTAGACATGAGTAGTCAGCCCCAAAATATATCAACCTGGAAGGATGCTGTAAGATTGTTGGGCATAGAAGAACATGCCTTTAATTCCATCACTTGGAGCCAGAGGCAGGCAGATCTCGGAGTTGGAGGCCAGCCTGGACTGCATAGTAAGGACAGCCAAGGCTATGCAGAGAAACCCTGACTCAAAAAAAAAAAAAAAGAAGAAGAAGAAGAAAAGAAAAAGTCAAGATTAACAGTCCACTGATACAGATTTCAGAATTGCTCTGAAATTCTAGATTCTATCCTTTACAAACATAAACAGTTCTGAGAAGGTCAGGGGCTGCAGGGCATACACACAAAATTGTAAATTAATTGCTATTTCCTGAGCCAGTAAGTGAGGATGCAGAGTGATGGGAGGGAGGCGGGAAGAGGGGATGTTTATTTTTTTTTAAGTTTGGGAAACTGCCAGTGGGGCTGAAAATTTAATTACTGCTGCAGGAGAGTAATTAAATTTTGGAAGCAGGAAACCTATGGCCCAGAAGTTGAAGGCAGCTGAGGGGATCCTGAGGAGAAAACCCTATGGTGTGGTGTCTGGCGCCTCATCTCCATCCTGCTCGTGGCTGCCAGCTACAATCCAGGCCAGTGTCTGTAGCTATGAAGTCATAGTGGTTAGGGATAGGTCAGGGCATGACAAAATGACAGAGCATATGCCAAGCGTGCCTCAGGCCCTGCGTTCAAGCGCTGGCATCTACTTGAAAAATAGTAGCAGTTGTGGTTATATAGTAGATTGTTGCTATATGGCACTACCTAGGGAGACTATTGACGCTAGATGGACAGAGACCAAAGAAAGGATTCCATCCAGTTACAATTTTGTGGGCCAAGGGTTTACTGGGTTGTTGCTGGTGCACCAAGACTCATAGGTAGTGACTCCAGTGAAGAGCCCCACTCAGGTTACCTCTTTCTATCACATAACCTCAGGACTGGCAGTCTGTGAGGCTGCAGAGCTCTGTGAGCCAAAGACTCTCCCTGTGAGGTATGAACACACATGCTCTGATTTAAGATAGCCATGGCACACCCACATGGAGGAAACAGTTACAGGACAAATGTCTAAGACAGGATCTATACCCCAGGCTAGCCTTGGACTCTCTATATGAACTCCTGATCCCCCTGCCTTCACGTCCTTAGTGCTGGGATCATAGGCGGATGCCTCAGCACCTGGTTTACATCAAGCTGGTAGTCATTGAAGTACTTCCTGCATGCTAGACCATTCCCAGCCCCTGACATTCTGTATGTGAGTAGATACTTTCTAAGTGTGGAATATAAAGCAGACTTTTGGGATATGGTTCATGTTTAGGCTGGAATAATGTGCATCTGTGCACAGGTGTGTGTACATACATGGTATTATAGTACTATATAAGAGACCATGTGAGATTTACATTCACTCATGGCTCCACTTAGTGTTTTATATGGGTGACTTCATGTGGTCCCATAGACCCCTGAGACTAGCACATTTATTTGGTGTTTTACAGAGAAGGCAAATTTAGAGACCCGTGTTGGATTCAGGATTTAAAAGTACCAGCAAGCCCCCACATACAACAGGCTCCGCAGACACCACGAGGACTTGTGCTACTCAGGGTGGATCACTTGCTTTCAGTTCAGAGAAAAGCAAAGATTGTCACTGACCGAGGTAATGCTGGGTGTCCCTGAGACAGGCTCACTATAGCCAAGTAGGGACTTGGAGCCACATAGGTGTGTGTTCGTGTGCTCTGTGCGTATCTGCTCAGCTTCCCTGGCCATGACTGTTATTTTTAGCTATTCACTACATTCATCTGCAAAACCAGTGACCAGCCGGGGAGGGGGGGGGTGCTGACCTTATAGACACAGCAAGACACTGAGCAGACATAAGGTATGTGACATTTGACAGCATGGATGTCTGCTTGTCTGTCCTAGGGTTGGTGGCTGAAGTTCAGCACTGGACCAGGTGTATGATGACACTCATCTGTAATCCTAGCACTAAGGCAGGAGGATCACTAAAAGTTCCAGGTGAGTCTGGGCTACAAAATGAGACCCTACCATACACAAATGTGTATGTTTTTACTCAAACAGTAGAGCTGGGTCATGCCTTCTTCTGCTTCTCTCAAACCTCAGGAATTTTATTCTGAGATATTAAAAAAGGATTTCCCCTAGGCAATCTATAAGCAGAAAATCACCAAGAAAATTTTATCCAGCCTAGAGAGCAGGCTCCTCACTGTAATTCAGTTACGTTTATAATCCCCATTGGGGTTATCTGCAGCTGACAAATTAGAAAACTGAAAGTTCCCAAACTAAAACGGACAGGTTTGTAAGATCAGCGCCACCCTCCACCACCACACACACATGCACACACAGTGTGTACAAAACATCTCCTTATTTGGAGTGTCTTACAATGTTGTCTGTTTGTTTGAAGGTTCTGGAATACATGGGACACAAACACAAAAAACAATAAGGGAGTCTAGAAATTGGTTCTAATTATTTGCTGGAGGCATTAATCTAAGGCTTTCCCCAGAACTGGGTGTGGTGACTCATGCCTGGAATCACAGCACTCAGGGGGCAAAGGTTGACTAATGTCAACTGTAGAGAGGTATATCCTTCAGGTTCAGACAAAGCTGACTTTACAAACCTCCATCTCTCTACATCCCTATGCCTGACCTGTGTGTGTGTGTGTGTGTGTGTGTGTGTGTAAGAGAGAGAGAGTCCCTCAAACACCTCCACCTTTCACCTCTCCACGATCCTACCCCTGGCTTTTGTCTATGTGTATGTGAGACACTTCCACAAACACTTAGAGGTCACAAACACTCTAAAACTAAAACTAAATAATGAAGGGCCCGGGGAGATGGTTCATGGGCAAAGTGTTTGCTAGTGAAGGGTGAAAACTTGAATTCAAATCCCAGCACCCATGTAAAGAGTCAAACTCAGTGGTATGCTCTTCTAACTGGCACATGCTATGCTCGACACGAGTTCCAGTCCAGCCTCATCTACAAGCAAGTTCCAGCTCAGCCTAGACTCCATCTAAAAAAAGAAAAGTCTGCTGAGCAGTGGTGTTGTACACCTTTAATCCCAGCACTTGGGAGACAGAAGCAAAAGAATTTCTGTGAGTTCAAGGCCAGCCTAGTCCATAGCTGGAGTTCCAGGAAAACCAGAGCTACATGAAGAAATCCTGTCTTAAAAATAAATAAATAAATAAATAGATAGATAGATAGATAGATAGATAGATAGATAGATAGATAATAGATAGATAGGTAAATAAACTGGAAATCTTAATTAATTATTTTGTTAATTAAATCCACCACAGCAATTCCTGAAGCTGAGGTTGCAAACACTCTGCCTCTGACCTGTTATCTGGTACAAGGCACACAACCTCCAGTCGGATTTACTTAAGAGTCAGCACTGGAATGTGAATGCATCCCCTTCATAGAGCCACAGGAGGAAAGTGACCGCCAAACACATCCAACAGCCTCTGCTGTTTCCCACCTCCCTCCCCCAGCTGTGCTCCAGGAGGCCAGGGTGACTAGAAGAGTGGATACTCATCAGTGAGCCTGCCACTGTTCTGGGTGTGCGTGGGAGTGTCTCACACACAGAGAAAAAAGTCAGGGGTGGGATCATGGAGAGGCAGAAGATCGAGGCACACATTCATGTCTTCATTTGTAAAGTCAGCTTTATGTGACCCTGAAGGATAGACCTTTTTGAGGTTGGCTGTGGTGCAAATTCATAGTCAAGGGAGCCATGTCCCAGAGAGGTTTCAGAAGTGACTTAAGATCAAAGGCAGGTAGGCAATGTAAAATCCAAAATAAATTCAAGACCACTTAGTCCTCTCCCTGCCTCTGAAGGGACTTTCCAAACTATATAGTTAGCAGTCAAAATGACCAGCCCAAGTCTACAGCTGCCAAAACAAGATTAGCTGTTCTCAGAAAAATAACCATAACAAAAATAACAGTTCTCAGAAAAATTCTCCTGCCCTGCCTCCCACTAAATTCTGAGAAAAACTATAAGGGCAGGCAGAATGAGGGACTAGGCCAAAGGTAGTCACCCTATGCAAACCAACCAATGTCTGAAAGCGTTACTTGCTACACCAATGAGAATAAGCCAGCTAGCCCTGTTGCCTAAATCTGCCCCTTACAAGGTATAAAAAGTGTGTTCTTTGTTTTTCCAGGGTCTCTCCTCTTGCCTGCGTGCTGAGAGAAGGGTCTCCAACGCGTTGGATCAATAAAAATCCTCTTACGTGCCGGACCATGGTGGCACACGCCTTTAATCCCAGCACTTGGGAGGTAGAGGCAGGTGGGTCTCTGAGTTTGTGGCCAGCCTGGTCTACAGAGTGAGTTCCAGGACAGCCAGGGCTACACAGAGAAACCCTGTCTCAGGGAAAAAAAAATCCTCTTGTGGTTTACAGCAATGTCAGTCTATGTGGTCTTTGTGAGTGTGGGTCTTTTGGCGGACTCCAACAGCAACAAGACAGGAATTGGAGTAGGACCCTCTGATACCAAGCGTGAGCACGCGTGTAGTTAAATTAGCAGCTTTCTTGGGAAACACCTTGCTGTTCTCCCTTATTTCTTTTTGACACAATGAAATTATTGAAGTCCAGTGCAGCACTTATAGGCTTATATGTTTCATCCCAGCTAAGGATGGGAAGATAAGGCAGAAGGACCACCTGAATCCAGGAGGTCAAGGCCAGCCTGAACAGCTCACCAAGATCCTGCCCATAAACTAAATAACCAAGGGGCTGAGGAGATGACCCATGGGCAGAGCCTTTGCTAGTCCAAGGCAAAGACCTGAGTTCAAATCCTGAGTTCAGAAGTATGCTCCTATAACTGGCACTGGGGAGGCTTGCTGGTCAGAATCAGTGAGCTCCAGGTTCAGTGAGACACTGTCTCAGCAAGTAAGGTAGATAATGACTGAGGAAGACACCCATTGTCAGCCTCTGGCCTCAACATACACATTTCCATACAAACACGGGACATACATATACCACACATACAAACTAAACTAACAAATAACCAAAACACATTAAGCCAGATGTAGATACTCAGAGTCAGCCCCAGGAATTAAGGACACCAGCCTTCAAAGTGTCACCTCAGACTGCTCTAAAAAGTACTTTTGAGTTTCCACTGTATATGTATTTATATACACAAATGTATAAGTTACTGTGGTGGTTTGAATATGCTTGGCCCAGGGAGTGACACAATTTGGAGGTGTGGCCTTTTGGGGGTAGGTGTGGCTTTGTTGGAGGAAGTGTGTCACTGTTGGTGTGGGCTTTAAGACAATCATCCTGGCTGCCTGGAAGCTAGCCTTCTCCTGTCTGCCTTTGGATGAAGATATAGAACCCTCAGCTCCTCCAGTCCCACATCTACCTAGACACTGCCATGATCCCACCTTGATGATAATGGACTGAACCTCAGATCCTGTAGGCCAACCCTAATTAAATGTCCTTTATAAGAGTTGCCTTGGTCATGGTGTCTGTTCACAGCAGTAAAACCCAAACTAAGACAGCCGCATATAGCATATATGTAAATATATGTACTACAGCACCAATATTCAAAAACAGATACGGGAGATAAAATGTGAAAGAATAAAATAATTACTAATCTGAAATAACATGCATCGTATTTCACATATTAATAGACCAAAGACACATTTGCTTTGTAATTACCTTTCAGTAGTTCATGAGATCTGTATCTTAGGGAAACGGTTCTTTGAAGGTTGGTATCAAATTCAGTTTGCTTTCTGACTTCTTGTCATTATCCAGAATAGCTGGCTTTGCTGAAAAAGTTGTCATCAAGGGAGAGAAATAAGGAGCATATTGCTGTGTGCAAACTCCAAAGCATCCTGCACTGGTGTTCACTGCCCTGGGTATACTATAGAGACCTTTGTGTAGATCACATGCATTCATGTAGTCTAGTATCTCTAAGCCACTTAACCCTGTGTACACAGGCTGAGGAAAGGAAGGGACCATGGCAGGGGTGCCTTCTTGTCTTTTCAGAGTCCTTCCTGCCTTCAGCTCTGCTGTGGGGAAAGTGGGCCTGTGAAAGCCCTGACTCATGCTAAGCTCCACTAAATCATCTCTCAGGGTGATTATCAGCCTAATAATGTGTTCTAAATACTCCACTACCTCCTGTGTTACTCAGAAGATAGCAGCCTAGTCTCACTACTATCGAAAGGGCTCTACAGTATTCCATACCACCTCTAAAGCTAATTCTCATTCCATCCTAGGGAAGGCCAGGCTTGGTGTGATAAAGGCTGCCCTTTCTAAGCCAGCATTTCAGACTGATTGGTCACTTTGAACATTTTCAAGATTGTAGTGAACTAGAATGTACTAGAACCCCTGCCTCTTCACTTTCCAGTAGCAAGGGTCCTTCAGCATTTTACCTCTGGTGGGTTCCCAGCATGGGGTCAGATGAAACTGCACCAGCAGGCCTTGTCAGAGCGAAGCATAGATTTCTTTTGCTGACAAACAAAACAAAACGAAACAACTCCTGGAGAGAAAGATGTTTGAGAAGTATCTTGTCCCCTGCCTGCACCAAAAGGAACCTTCCTGAATCTCCTCCCTGCCAGTCAACAATAATCAAGGACCCCAGGTTATAGTCTCTCCCTCTCCTTCTCCCTCCTCCCGCTTCTCCCTCTTCCTCTCCCTCCCTCTCCCTTCTTTTTCCTTCTTGGTTTTTGATACAAGGTTTCATGTAACCCCAGGTGACCTCAGAACTCTCTTGAACTTCTGGTCCTCTGTGTCCACTTCCTGAGAGCTGAGATTACAGGCTCATGCCACCTAGCTTGGTTTACATGGTGCTGGAGAATCAAACCTGGGGCTTTGTGCTTGCCAATGTGAACATAGTACCACATTCTAGCCCTCAAGCATCCCCTTCTTCAAGGAAGACTGGCAGGTGTACAACCCATCAGATCCTGTCAGTTAACCACAAATTAACTGATTATTTATTAAAATAATCTGCTCTTGAAGATATTAAAAAGCAGCACATGAACTAGATTTCCCACACACACACCTTTTCTTTTGCTCTCAGAGCTGGGATGGAACCCAGAGCCTTGTACATGCTAAAGCGCTGAGCTATGGCCCCACGTTAATCCCATTTCTTTTATTACATTGCCTCAGCTTCACCTTCGAGGAAAATTCCTCATAATTTCAGACATCATTCCACTTAATAAGCCTCAGAACCAAGACATGTAACTATCACAGGATTTATGAGAACATCTAGAGGCTACCTGAAGGCACTTAATCATTGAAAACTAATTTTAAATTAATAGCTGTGGAAGGTTGTGAAATTCAAAATATGAAACTTAAATACTCAACTAAATAAAAATATAGCATGTCTTTTTTCTTCATTCTTTGTAGCAATCCAGTCAGTCCACTAGAAAAGAAAACTAAAGCTAGTGACTCAAAAGCACTGTCCTCACAGCCGTGCTGATAGGTGCTTAACTGATGGCTGTCAGCTCTTAGATGAGCAAATAGAAAACTTGTAGATTCAATTTATTAATGAAAATCCTTTCAGGAGAGGATAATATTCAACTAATCTTCCAATACTTCTCACTGAAAACAGATCCATCCATTCCAAACAGTGTTTGACGAAGAATATTGATTTTTAGTAGAGTTCTTAGAAAATAAATTTGTGGAAAGAGATACCTTATATCTGGAAAAAAAAAACTTTAAAGACTTATTTGCTTATTTTATATATGTGAGTATACCATCACTCTCTTCAGACACACCAGAAGAGGGCATTGGCCCATTACAGATGGCTGTGAGCCACCACATGGTTGTTGGGAATTGGAACTCAGAACCTCTAGGAAGAAGTCAGTGTTCCTAACCACTGAGCCATCTCTACAGCCCAACTGGGGGAAATTTTAAAGTGTGAGGTATTGCATGGTGTCAAAAGTCGGAGACCAGCCAGATAGCTATGCAGGAGGCACTGGCCATCAATTCTGCCTTCCATACCCAGAACCCACATGGTGGAAGGAGAGAGCTGACTCCCACAAACTGTCCTCTGGCCTTCGCACTCACGTTAACACACATACATTCACACTGAATGAGATAGATATAATAAAGTTTTAATAGTGATTTATCATAATGCATTATGCTGGACATGATATCATAGGGAGCTACATAGTCCAGCCTGGGACACATGAGGCCCTGTCACAGAGAGAGAGAGAGAGAGAGAGAGAGAGAGAGAGAGAGAGAGAGAGAGAGAGAGAGAGACTGTCTTCGATCATGACCCTGGAATCGAACTTAGAACTTTAGGTTTAACCCACTGAGGCCTCTTGCCAACTTCTGACTGGGACTTTTAAAGTATCTTTCAAAACTTTATTTCTTTTCCTTCCTTCCTTCCTTCCTTCCTTCCTTCCTTCCTTCCTTCCTTCCTTCCTTCCTACCTTTCTGATGTATTCCAGGCTGGTCTCTCTCTACATAGCCAAGGATAACCAAACCTCTGATCCTCCTGCCTCTACTTCCTAGTGCTGGGCTCATAGGTGTGTGCCACTATGCCCAGTTTATGCAGTGGCTGGGATTGAACCCAGGGCTTCATGCACCCTAGGCAAGCACTCTACCAACTGAGCTACATTCCTACTCCCTTACACACTTGACCAATGGTGTGCAGTGATAAAGAGTCTATTGCTGACAACAACAAATTCTTCTCAGGCAGTGTGTGTAAGATGACAGAAAGGATTGTATCTTGGCATATCTGGGTCATTAGCTGGAAAACTGGCGTTAACCAAGGCTTTTCACCCTGATTACATCTTGCTGCATGTCAGAAAGGGGAAACAGTATTTTTGCCGTTGGTATGTCTTGGAGGTCATGAGGTTAAGTAGAGGAATGATGGAAATCGATGACGCATTTGTCAGTGTAAGCTTTCATTGCGAGCACTGAGTTCATTGCACAAGAATGCAGTGCACAAGCAAACAAGCACTCAGTAAGCAGCCGAGGTAACTGATTATCACACTGTAGCCAGCTCAGCACTAGCGCTCACAACCAGTCTATATGGTTCTTATTACAGCTTCTTTTTAATTATTTTGTTTTTGTATTTTTGTCATGTTTTGGGTTGGTTGGTTGGTTTTTCTTGGGTTTCTTGTGAAGATTTTTAAGTCTTTGTGGTTGGTTGCTTGTTTGTTTGTTTGTTTGCTTGTTTTGAGACAGAGTTTTCCTCAAATTCACTAAATAGTGTCAGCATGGCCTTGAACTTCTGATCCTCCTTCCTCCATCTCCCAAGTGGAATTACAGGCATGTACAACCACACCACATTTATGCAGTGCTAAAGATTGAACTTAGCATGTAGGCAGGCCCTCTGCCCACTGGCCTCGGCCTCCAACTTCTGTTTTATCTTTTACTTTTTTGGTTTGTTTGTTTGTTTGTTTGTTTGTTTGTTTAAGAAGGTTTATACGGTAGCCCAAGCTGGCCTGGAACTCACTATATACCCCAGGCTGGCCTAAATTACCATCCTGTCTCACTTTCCTAAATACTTAGGATTATAGAAATTAGCCACCATACCCTACCATAGTATTTTTACTTATCTGTTTGGCACATGTGTGCCCTGGTGCCCTTTATGGAGGTCAGAGGACAACTTTTGAGATTAAGTTCTCTCCCTCCAGTGGATTCCAGGAATCAAAGGAATTGGCCTTTCATGACAAGCACTTTATCCTTCCCCCCACAACCCCCAAGTCATCAACACCAAAATAAAAATCTTGATCTTGTTAAATTTCCATATCAACTTTAGAGGGAAGTGACTGAGGTAACGCCATCTTGTTCTGGTCTTGCCTTAACTTCATTTTGTGTCTGTTCAGGTGCTTTTTAGCTCCTAATCTCCTGGACAATTATGTCCACCCTTGCAACACATTGGGGACCATGACTCTGATTATGGCCCAGGTTTATAACCAAAATGTCTACTGAATGTATAACCAGAATAGATGTTACCAGTTCCCCTGACTTATGCCTTTGTGTCACTATGGGTTTTGTGGTATTTTCCTTTATAAACACTGTAACCCTAAGCTTTGGAACAAGAGTTCTTTGTGACAAGAACTTGCTTTCAGTAGCCAGCCTAAATCAAGGACTCTTATTTGGCCATATATGCATGGTAGTCTGTAACTTTCTTGCCTTGACTATAACCGAGTAGATTTTTACATAAAATCTAAGTTCTTAGTGACTTGAATGACAAGGATGGTGGGGCACAAGAGAAGTAAGCAGCCATCACACCTGGGAGGACACAGTGATTCACAAGTGCCAGCAGACAGACCAAGGACATTGTAAAGTCCAGGGGCATCTTTGTTCTTCAAGGTCTCGCTTCTCCACTATACTATGTGTGTTTTCATGTCATATCCAGCAGTTATTAATTCCGTAAATTTATTTTTATTTATTAACACTTTCTGTGTGTTTTTTTTGTTTTGTGCTGTTTTTAAGACAGGATCTCACATTGTCCAGGCTGGTCTATTATTTACTATTTAGTTAAATTGGTCTCAAATTTCTGATCCTCCTGCATCTGCCTCCCCAATTCTGAAATAAAAGATGTATATCTCCTTGTTTGTTTGTTTGTTTGTTTGTTTCCTGGTGTGTGTGTGTGTGTGTGTGTGTGTGTGTGTGTGTGTGTGTAAGAAAGAGAGAGAGAGAGAGAGAGAGAGGGAGAGAAAGAGAGAGAGAGAGAGAGAGAGAGAGAGAGAGAGAGATTCTCTATGTAGCCCTGGCTGTCCTGTAACTCACTATCTAGACTTAGCTGGCCTCAAACTCAGAAATTCATCTATGTCTGTCTCCCAAGTACTAGGATTAAATGTGTAGTTCTTTCACAGCCTACCATGACTGTTTTTACCATGCTGGACATTACAACTAGGATAAAGCTACTACTCCTGGTTTATGCAGAGCTGGGTATCAAACCCATGGTTTGGGCATTCTAAACAAGCCCTCTACCATCTAAGCTATATCCTCTATCCTAGTCCTTTCAGTCTGATGACTTTTAATTGTTTGTATCTGTCTATTTCTGGGTGAGTATGTGGGCATATGTCAGGGCCAATGCACATGATCAAACCAGAAGGTAAGTGAGAGTATTCTGATGAGATGAGGAGAGACACACAGGTATTAGAGCTGGCTGGTGCATGGCACTGTGGCTCACAGATACAATCCTAGCACTTGGGAGGCTGGGGCAGGAAGATTGCTGCATTTTCTAGACCAGCCTGGTTCACATGGTGAGACCTTGTTCCAAAAAGCTGCTTCTGGAGAGACCTCAATAGTTAGGAGTGCTACTGCTCTTGCAGAGGAATGAGCTTTGATTCCCAGGGTTCACATCAAGTGGCTCACAATTTCCTATACGAGTACACTGTATCTGTCTTCAGACACACCAGAAGAGGGCATCAGATCCCACTACAGATGGTTGTGAGCCACCATGTGGTTGCTGGTAATTGAACTCAGGACCTCTAGAAGAGCAGCCAGTGCTCTTAACAGCTGAGCCAACTCTCCAGTCTGGATCCTCACAGATCCAGGGAGTCTGTCACCTTTCTCTAAGAGCACCTGTGCTTACGTGCACATACCCACACACAAACACATAATTAAAGTAAAATAAAGCTCAAAGCAATGACATTGAATTACATTCTCTAAGCAGCACAAATTGGTTCTGAAATCTAGCTGATTTTTTTAAAAATTCCTCTTGGTAGAAAAGGGGAGTGACTAGTTTTCAACAAGTTGTTTGTATCCAAGACCCTAAGAACTAAAGGCCTAATTCATCAACACAGACAATTTACCTAAATCCAAAGGCCCTTGTACACTCAAGAAAGAGCGTCATTAGAGAGAAAGCCCTGAGAGCAGCTCTGCTGATGCACAGAGCAGGTGCTGATT
>CACVCL010031327.1:0-32884 GCA_902729485.2 Mus minutoides
CCACTCTGGACTCTCCCAGATGCCCCTGCCTCTGGCTATGTCTCTCTTTTATCCACAATATACTTTCTCCTCTGCCACTAAAAACAACAACAACAACAACATAACTGTTGAGCTAGCAGCTCTAGACCCTCCATAAAGCAGCGCATGGTGGTGTCCTGGCCTTTGATTCCAGCGCCCCAGAGGTAAAGGCATTGGCAGTTGCTCAGTGCAAGACTAATAAAGTCAATATGCAAGGCAGTAATAACACTCCCAACCGATTTCTCTGAATGGACTTGGTTGGCTCTGGTCATCACTTTTAGGTTGCGCTATCTTTATATACACTTAAAATGCAGGACTCAAAATGGATGAGGTGGTCCATGCCTTTAAAAAAAAAAAAGGCCAAGACCACATAATTAACAAGAAATATAATGGACAGGTCCAGGGAATCCAACACCCTCTGCAGACACCAGGCATGCATGTAGTACACAGGCATATACACAGGCAAAACACCCATGCATGTAATAAAAATATTATTTGCAAGTAAGAAATGTGTTTTTTAAAATATACTAGGCAGTGGGTAGAAGCAATGGATACCTCCCACCCCAAGCCCCAGGAAAGGCATAAACAACACCCAACACAGTCTTCTTATGAGATCTATGCTTTGGAAGGAAGAAAGTAGTCACACTTGTATCATGTAACTTTGATTGTATGGATGTGTTGAGGCAGGGCTGGCCTAGAATCTAGTCAAGGCTGAGCAATGGGGACGTAAGATCTACAATTCTAAAAATACCTAGTATTGAGAGGCTGGGACATGTAGCAGGGAGAACAAAGCCCAGAATGAGTAGGCTTCAATGGTTCACTCTTAGGAGGCTAAGGCAGGAGGAGCTCTATAAAAAAGGACTAGTTTCTGATATACAGTGGAACCAAGGCTAATTTACTTGTCAAATCAGAGGTGAACATGGAGGAGGATTTGAGTAGCATGTGCCTTTCTTGTTGCAACTGCCCTTTTATATAAACCAAGGTCCTGCCTGGCCACCACCTCAGCCTCAGATGCATTTCTAACTATACACAGCACTGGCTAAGCAACCTACAACTGTTGCTTGCCAAGAGCCGATCATTGTGCACTGGATATCCAAAGACTGAAAATTTTTCTCTAAACTTTTAAGTGTTGTTGGGGTGTTTGTATCTATGTAGTGGACATCACTCTCAATCAGGCATGTCGCCCTGTCCCGTCCAGCAGGACCTAGTTATTCCGTGGGTCAAGGGGGACCAAGGCCTGCAAAAGATTAGTTATATACACACAGTAAAAAAAAAAAAAAGGAATAAAAAGAATAAGGAGGGGCTGAGGAGGGAGAACAAAGACTTCAGAGGGAAGGACATATGGCAGGATGTGGATGGCAGGCTTGAGACGTCTTGTGATTTATCTTAGAGTCCTGGCGCCACTAATCTCTGAATGTTGGTTCCTCCTTAATAACCCTAGGTGTCAGTTCAGGGCAAGAGCCAGCTGGTTCTAAGGAGCAGCCTTGTGTGAAAGAGGAGGTGACTCAGCTCCCAACAAATGGTCCTTTGGCTCTCAGGTAGGAGCTGTTGAAGGCCTGGCTTCCCACAGCCTGGTCTCTCACATCGCCCCACAACACACAGTTGAAGACTGCCATCTTAGAATCCCTCCTATTGAAACTCCTGATGCTGATAGCTTACCTTAGCTGCACGTCTCACTATCCATAGCAAGAACCATGAAGCCACATTGTACCACAAAGGCACACTAACACACATCATACAGCAGAGGACACAATAAGGATTTCCTCTGCCGATGCCCCCCAACTCAGGCCTCAGCTTTGCTACCCATAGTCAGTATCCTCCCCAATTTAGCTCACTCCTCCCCACTCATAGTGAGTTCTAGTAAGTGCCTGTCAATTATGTTGGGTAACAAAACATGTGTACCAGCACACAGGTCTACTCACCCCACATAGGGAGCCTACAACAAAGTATAGAGAACACCAAAGACCAACTTGGTCAACCAGTTTTATTGAGGTTACTTAAAGGTGCAGAAAAGACTCAAAAGATAATAGCTGCACCACCAAGGCTCATCCCAGCATAAGTGACAACTCACAAAAGTGGGAAACTGTGGAACACACTGCACAGCCTGCAGGTGCTCAACAGGCCTGAGAATATACTTTCCAAGCGACTCATCTAAACTTCTTCCAGGAAGCTCAGCAGAGCCCGTTTCTGCGTGTTCCAGGCAGCTGGTCTTGGAGTCTTCACAGCTCAGCTTGTCTTGAGAGTCAGTCTTCTTTACAGTTGGGGCTAACTGCTCTGAAAGCAACTCTGCCTTTATTGCATAAAATGGTAGTGAGGGGCCTAGTGAATCTGCTAAGTTTCAGGGATCCTGAAGCTGTTCTCAGTTGTTTACCTTCCTCTTTAAAGGGCTTCCCTGCAGGATGGAATGTTTCCATTTCTGAGCAAACTTTTATACAGGGTGACCCTAAGAAACTTAGAAATAAGAATTCCCTTGGAGACGGGGTTGGTAACCTGGGGACACAGTTCTGAGTAGATGGTTAGAGGAATATGAGGAGTTTTTCTACAAACTCCTTGGGTCAAGTTGAGATTCTTGACCTTCGAACAGAAAAGAATTTCATGGTGAGCCAGTATCAAGCAGAGTTGATGTTTATTAAAAAGAGGTTTTAAGAGCCAGTCTCGGTTATACTTGGGTTTCATCTCAAAAGGTTGCTAGAAAACCTTTTTCCTCCCCTTTTCTCCTTGATAAGTAGAGACGTCCTGGGTGTAATTAGAATGAGAGGATCCTGAACTAGGAACCACTAGAGCTGCACAGAGATTCATATGCAAAATTTCTTATAAACTGAGTTTCTGCAAGAGTCCTAGAAGACTGCAGGTTTGTGGCCAGGAAGGGAGAAACACCTTCAGCTTCTGGATAGGTGCTGAAATTCCTGCTTCTCTGTGGCAAAGAGGCTTCAGCTGGAACCAAGATAAGAGGGTTTTTTCCTTCTCATGTCCCCCAAATTTCCTCTGCCCGCACTTCCCACCTTGCAGCTGGTCGGATCCAAATATGATGATAGTGAGCTGTCCCTAACCACACACCAAGGTTGTTAGCATTTAGGCTAGGCTCCACCCCACAGTTACCTGGCAACAGCCAGGTGTGCCTGGCTCACTATAAAAGGGGCTGCTTGTCCCCTCCTCTCTCTCTTGCTCTAGCTCTGTCTCCTGGGCTCCTGTTCCCCTTCTCTTCCCTTCCTCTCTCTCAAAGTGCGCATGGCTGGCCTCTATTCCTCTCCTTCTCTCTTTCTCTCTTTCTCCCTGTCTTTCTCTGTCTCCACTCCCTCAACTTTCCTCCCCATGCCCTGAATAAACTCTATACTCTATATTATACCGTCAGGTGGCTGGTCCCTCAGGGGAAAGGGATGGCTCAAAATGCCTGCAAATGCACCCCCTTCTCCCACACCTTACTGTACCGCACCTCCAAACATATTTCTTCTCTGTTTTTAATAAAACAACAAAGTTAAACAAAGGGGCTTCTCTAGACCTCAGGTTAGGATGGTGGTCCCACCCCACAACTCCAAAAAACAGAAGAATGAGATGGCTGCAGCTTTACCTATACCAGAGGAGGCTCTTCTTCCTTACAAAGGAAAACAGGACTGAGGCGTTCTCCACCTTCTTACCAAGCACAGAAATCAGACAGACTACCCAAAGAATAAGAGAAACAAAACAGGTCCTTACAAAGGACCATACAGGAGGCAAACTCATCTATTACGCTCTGTTAGTATCAAACTCATCTATTACGCTCTGTTAGTATACAGATTCCACTGATCCACCCTCAAGGACCTATATCTTCTATGTCCTCACAGGCCATGACCTGTGTCCTCTACCAGGTATCTGAAGCCAGATTAGAGAACCCTGCCACTCCAGCCCCCTCTCCGTTCCAGCATTTGTTTTCTCTCCTTGTCTCGTTGTCTTTGTGTGTATGCCTCTCCCTAGTGCGCGCTCTCTCCCTCCCCTGCCCTTTTTCTCTGTCCTCATGGCTCTGCCTGTCTGCATGCCCACCCCTGTTCCTCTGTCCCTTCCCCCAGTAAGCCTCTTTTATACCAGGGATGTCATAACTTCTCAAAGACACACCTTGGCCTGGGTCTCCAAAGGTACCTCCTTGCCCCATTAAATTTCATAACATCCTGGGATGGAGAGCTGTTCCTTTAGTCCTAGAGATTTGCAAACTCTAGTAAATTATATTCCCTAGGCAGTCCTGATAAAGAGTGGTTAGGAACTGAACTCTACCATTATAGTTAGTATTCTCTACAGGAAAAGAGTGCATAGGCTAAGGACAGACTTCATGTCAGTGACAGTTCTATTCCACTGTACTGATGCAGTGGTGTGCTGGTTTCATATTGCATAAGTTCACCAGGGGTGAAATCTGGCATTCAATTTCAGGGCACAGATAAGATGCTATCTCCAGAAAGGCCGAGGGCTCTCATTAGTAGGAAGGCTAATTGTGACCTGAGTATAGGGATCCCTCCTGTAAATACTGTGCTGGGAACAAATATGGCTTGCAGCAAGAGCCCTAAGTCCGAGTTTCAGTAAGAAGGCCACACACACCACTTGCTGGCTTTTGTTTTGTCTTTTCTATAAACTATAATATCACAAAGGGTGGCATGGAGGGAGGACATTTCCCCTTTCCCAGTTACAGCCCAAACTGAAAATAAATTCATTTGGTGGTGGGTGGGGAACATGGCACATCTTTACTCTCAGCACTTAGGAGCCTCTGAGTTCAAGCATAGCCTGATCTACAGAGTTCCAGGACAGCCAAGGCTATATAGAGAAAGCTTTATAAACTGCTATTTGCCTGTTGGTGGCATCTGTCTCCAATCGATCCACGTGTCCTCTGTCCCTCTCTTCCTTGTTCCTTTCCTCTTCTTGGTCCTCTATAGCCTGTCTTGGTTTTAGTCCCTGCCCTTTGTTCCTCTGGAGCAAGTAAGTCTCCTTTGTGCTGAGAACGTGGTCTTGGGATGTCTGAAACCAGTCTCTTCACATAGTGAATAAATCCCTTTTCTTCACTTTCTCTTTAGCAGGCACACTGGTGGCCAAGCCTGGCTTGTTAAGACTGCTAGAGCTAAGGACAGACATGGACCCAAAGCTGTGCCTTCCTTTCCTATCCATAGCACCTCCATTTTTGCCAGTGCCAAGCCCTCCATAGCGATCACCCTACAAATACAGACCCTATGCCCAAAGGCAATGCTTCCCCAAACTTGCACTGTGGACGCAGCTGGCCATGTCATCTTGGAGGCCAAAAGTTTTTAGAAATTCAACTGTGCTTTTGCTAACAATTTAAAACTATATTCACACTATTAAATAAAACCTATAGCGAGCTATTGCCTGGGCCCCAACAGATCAGGTTAAAAAACCAAGATGGAGTCCCTGGTGCCAAAGCTTACTTCACCCAAATAAAACGGGCTGTTTAAGAGACCATGTAAACCGGGCAGTGGTGGCACACGTATGCCTTTAATCCCAGCACTTGGAAGGCTGAGGCAGAGGCAGGTGGATTTCTGAGTTCGAGCCCAGCTTGGTCTACAGAGGGAGTTCCGGGACAGTCAGAGCTACACGGAAAAACCCTGTCTCAGAAAAAACCAAAAAGAGAGAGAGGGAGAGACTGTTTAAGAGACTTTCTAAGAGGGAACAACAAATTCCCAGAACAGTTGGCTTCAATTGCCATGACAGTAGAACCCCCCCTCCCTTAATCCCTAAACAGAAAAATACCCCAATGCCGGACAAGTAATTTTCCCGTTGTTCTGTCTCCCAGCCCTAGCCCTAGAAGAGGGGTTAACTTTGAAATTAACTTTGAAATGACCTTTTTTAGGTTGTTTTTATCTTCTGCAGCTTTTTTAGGAAACCAGTCCTACTCACTGTAATCCTCTATTTTACAGAACGAAGCGCTGACTCTATCTATGCTCACAAGCAGAGTCAAGGGGTTGACAAACACGGGGCAGGCAACAAGCAGGTCAGCAGAGAGGCACTGTTGCCAAGCCCACCCGAGTAGAATGAGACAGTGTTGCCCTAAAGCTTCTGGGAGGGGGGAAGGATGGGGGCAGGGGTGAGGATGGGGCATTTTCTTCAGGTAAAATAAGAACCAGTTCAAGCCTTTAATCCTAGCACTTAAGGGCAGAGGCAGAGGCAGAGGCAGAGGCAGAGGCAGAGGCAGAGGCAGAGAGGCAGAGAGGCAGAGAGGCAGAGAGGCAGAGAGGCAGAGAGGCAGAGAGGCAGAGAGGCAGAGAGGCAGAGAGGCAGAGAGGCAGAGAGGCAGAGAGGCAGAGAGGCAGAGGCAGGCAGATCTCTGAGTTTATGGTCAACCTGGTCTACATGAGTTCCAGGCAGGACTACACCTGAGAAAAAAAAATCCTGTCTTAGAGGGTGGGAATGGGGATAGCGACTTCACTGCTCTTCAACAATTTCCAAAGTTCCAAGAGTTCTAGAAAGCCAAGGACTCAGGAAGAAGAGAAGGAGAGAGTGAATTAAGGCGCTAGGACTCAGGCATCAATCAATCCCCAGCACCAACTCTTACAATCAATAAAGTGGTGCCCAGCGGGCGTGGTGATGCATGCCTGTCATCTAACCATTTGNGGGAGGGAGGGAGGGAGGGAGGGAGGGAGCATAGAGGCTGCACATAATCTTTAATCTCATCAGCACTAAAGGCACACAGCAAATCTCTTGTGAGTTTGAGGCCAGCCTGGTCTACAAAGCAAGTTCCAGGACAGCTGTGATTACATAGAAAGACCCTGTACAAGGCACAGTCTGGGACATTACAGTCACATATACATATTTAACAACAACAAAAAAATTGGTATCTAAGTACATAAATAGTTTCTACAAATTAATGAGACAGCCCAATAAAAATGATATGACATGCAAATGGTTCATAAACAAAGTCAAACTCTTCGGCATCACTCTTCATGAGAGAACTGCCAATTAAAGCAGTGTAGCCACTTAGTATATGCCACTGAGAATGCTAACATCTAAGGCTGACAGCACCAAACACTGCGGCCCATGAGACCATCAGTACTTCATACACTAGTAGTAAACAGAACAAACTGGTAGAACTAACCAGATTGGAAAACTGGCTAGCACTGGGTCAGTCAAACATACCTCACCCAATGAGCAACAGCTCCACCCAATGGAAATGCAAACATTTGTCTAGCAACAAAATCTTGCTTAAGAATGTTCAGAGCAACCAGGCAGGCGGTGGTGGCACATGCCTTTAATCCCAGCACTTGGGAGGCAGAGGCAGACGGATTTCTGAGTTCCAGGCCAGCCTGGTCTACAAAGTGAGTTCCAGGACAGCCAGGGCTATACAGAGAAACCCTGTCTCAGAGGAAAAAAAAAAGAAAAAAAAGAATGTTCATGTTCAGAGCAGTTGAATATACATATAATAGCCCCAAACTAAAAACAGCTCCATGCACAAATAAGATGTGCTATATTCATAGACTAAGATAATGTTAAGCAGTCAAACATAAGCCAATCACAGATTCCAACACTAGGAAAGTAAAAGTTATGCCTTCTAAGTGAAAGGAACAGGAAGAGAATTTGGGTGCACACAATAAGACCCTGTCTGTAGAGTGGCCTATGCCCCTGCCCTGACACACTGACTAGGACCCGGAAGAGACAGAGAAAATCTTGTGAGGTTTCAGACCTTCTTAGGGATATGGATTAGTGATGTTGGCTTCCTTGTCAACGAACTGTACAAGTAACAAGTCAATCTCACATATGTGAACGGAATTTATTAGAGAGAAAACCTCTAATAGCTGAATCAATGTTTTATTTCTGAAAACCTTTGATAGTCAAGGCAAAACAACAACTTTTTAAAGGCTTAAAAAAAATGGGTTATCACATGAGCTGCAACCAAGGACTGTAAATAAGCCACGAGCTCTTAGCCTCTAATTTCATCCCTAAAACAGGAAGGAAAATTAATCTCACTAGGAAAATTAAATTTAGCTTACTGAACACAGTACATAGCATGCAGCACCTAGTTAGTTAGTAAAAGGGTAATAATACTAGTAAGCCCTAGTCAGTAAGCAGGGATATGAAACACAATTTTCATTTGGAGAAGTCTGCTTTTGACACACCAATACAGCATGGTTGGATACCTGACAACTACAGGGCTCAAGTATTTCTTTCCCATAGATCACGTAGTACACTTTGTTGGGGCTCAGTCTACACTGGACTTTATTAGAACAGCCATCAACTCTTTTCCCATAAAACTCTTTTTATACATAAAGGCAGGTGAGACAGGGTGAGAAGATGGGGGGGGGGTGTTGTAGGAAGGAGAGGTGGGTACCTGATTTTTCCTTAGGCCTTAGGCCCTAACCACCTTGACATTTTAAAATGGAAATTAAGGTCTTAGATAACAAATTTGTATTTAAAACTATAAGGGAACTCAACTAGTGAACAAGAAATTTTCAATAGAAATAGAAAAGATTTCTATATAGATGTGGTGAGTACCTAAGCTTTTCTGGTCTCCTTGGAAGCATATGGCTCACAAAGGGCAGGCTCTTACAGGAAAGGAAGCCTACGGAGAAGTCTGCTTTTGACACACCAATACAGCATGGCTGGATGACTGCCAACAAGGCTCAAGTAGATTTATCTCTCCCGTAGATCATGTAGTACATTTGCCTAATGCAATGTCCTAGATTTTACGAACTGCACCCAGTGAAGGAAGCACTTGCAAGCCTGCACATCTGAACACTTTCAAGGAGGACACAGACATTTGTAGCCCACCTTCTGCCCTGACTGACCATAAAAGCACTACCCGAGGCCACTTACCACACTCCAACTATGGTTTTAAGTTCCTGTAAATTCCTTGGCTTTAAGAAAAGTCAGGGCTGTGCCAATACATTAATGTTCAATCTGCATTCACACTGAACAGCCAGAACCCACATATACCAACGGTCTGTTGGAAAGCTTTTAAGACTAAAAATTTCTATTATGTGGCCATAATGAGCCCAACTAAAGAAACCTTGAGACTATAAATAGAACAGTAACATCACATGGAAGGGGAATGCATTGTTTAAAATGGCACAAGGCATTTTACAATTCAATACTGTATACCTTTTTAAACTATCAAAGGGAGCTAAGAATATGTTCTAACTAAAAAGTTTTATATGCCACTTAAGCACCACTTTCAAATACATTTCGTTGTTCTGCAACGTTATTCACTGCCAAGTAGCTCGGATCTAACTCTCTAAAATGATGTCACAAAATCCAAAATGTAGAGGAATCCGACTCAGTCCAAGGCTGCCCCAACCACCAACCAAGGGCAGCCAGCGCCACAGGGCAAGAATCCATCAAGCTAACGCGCTGCTCCAGAGAATCACCGTTTGTTCTTGACACAAATGAGAGCGCCAACCTGAAGGCCATTTTTTAAAGAAAACTAAATTTGCCCGCCGTGCCTATTCAGAGGGATCACCTGTCCTCGGGCAGGAACCTGAGTGGTTGTTAAGATGGCTTCTCCAAGCCAACTGGAACACAGGCACACTCGGGTGTGAGAGCTTTAAACAGGCACATGCAGGAAAACCCTCTCGAGAGGGGCAAGAACTTCCCAACCGTTTCTGCTCGGACGCGAACTCCCGAGGACGAACGCCTTGGTGCCGCCCAGGGGTGAACATGCCCGGCCCGCACCTCGCAGGGCCCGGTGCCCCACCGCCCCCACACACACCCACACATACACACACGCATGGCCCCGCCACTGCAGCCCGGCTCTCCCCGAGAATTAACTTTCTAATAATACAACTTTAGGCGGATGATCGCGGGCGGCCCCCAGACTGACGCCGACCTAGAAGCGACTTAGCGGCGCAGGGTGAGCGGCGCGCGTGGGGACCCCGGGGGCTTCCTCGACGCCGGGCCGCGCTCACCAGGTACCAGATGCCCAGCAGGATGGTGCCGGTGCGGACATGGCAGCACAAGCAGCAGCTGTGGGAGTAGAACCGAGTCCAGGGAGCGACCATCTTCATAGCTCCGGCGCTCGTGCAAGTTTGTGAGAGCGTCGCTCGCTTCGTCTAGGGTCCGCTGCTCCTGCCCCTCTCCTTGGCCGCCCCGACCCTCGGACCGCTCGCCCGACCCCTTGGCTCTGCACTGTACCGAGAGCTCCGAGTGGCCGCTGCGGCGGGACACTGGGCTCGAAGACCGCGGCGACGCTAGGGGGCAGGGGGAGGAGAGGCCGTGGGTCACGTGGCCTGCCCGGGCTCGTGATGTCACCACCAGCTCCAGCCAGCTGCCGGCGCTGGGAGCGCTGCGCCAAATAAATAGCGTTGCTGGACCCTGAGGGAGTCTCCAGAATTTTCCTCCGGAAATGGGGTGCACCTTTGCTTAGGATTCAGATTCGTTCCAACTGTGTTTGCCTCACATCTAGCTTGCAAATAACCGGTGAATGCTGTGCTAGGATTGTAGTTATCTTGCAAACTGGCGGAAGGAAAACTGCTTAGGATGATTATTCCAGTCAACTGCGGTACTTTGAACCACTGCGGAACCCGCAGAGAGCAATTTGTCTCAGCTTCCCAGCTCAATTACTTTAGTAGCAATCTTTTCCCAGAAAATAGAATGTGTGTCAAGGGCATCCTCACTGTGCTTCCGTGGCATTTTTAATAATGACTGAAGTGCTAGTTAAAAAAAAAAATTACTGCCAAAAGATCTATGCAAGTCACAATACACAGCCTTGAAAGAACCCAGAGGACTAGGGTCTGGGGGCAGGGGATGTCCCTCCAGCAGCTGTTTTGGATAGGATCCAAGTTTAGGCTTTGATGACCACAGTGATAGCTAAGAATCTCTGATAACTTAAATTAAAAGTTCGTGTGAAGCTGGGCATTGGTGGTGGTGCACGCCTTGAATCTCAGCAGCCGGAATACAGAGGCAGGCCAGCTTCTACAGAGCAAGTTCCAGGACAGCCAGCCTAGTCTATAGAGCAAGATCCAGGACAGCCAGCCTAGTCTATAGAGCAAGATCCAGGACAGCCAGAGCTGCATAGAGAAACCCTGTTTCGAGGGAAGGAAGGAAGGAAGGAAGGAAGGAAGGAAGGAAGGAAGGAAGGAAGGAAGGAAGGAAGGAAGGAAGGAAGGAAGGAAGGAAGGAAAAAAAAAAAAACAGAGGCCATGTGAAAATTTTATTTCAGGATTGGAATAAGAAATAAAATGGGTTCGATTTGCCCGGGCAGTGGTGGCACATGCCTTTAATCCCAACACTTGGGAGGCAGAGGCAGGTAGATTTCTGAGTTTGAGGCCAGCCTGGCCTACAGAGTAAGTTCCAGGACAACCAGAGCTATACAGAGAAGCCCTGTTTCGAAAAACAACAAAAATTCAAAAATTTTAAAATGCGTTCGAATTGGAAAAGCTCGGTATTTGTTTCTTTTCTTCTTAACATTAAAGATAATTTTCTCTCTGGGTTTGTCTATTGTTAGTTATGGGCTGGGGCTTTCCTCTCATGTGGAGTGTTATCTCAGGATGCAGGAGGCTCTGAGCTCCATCCTCAAGGTTGCAAAAACTGTATATAATTATGCCCACAGCCATTAGCGAACAAAACTACAAGCATTGATATTCAGGAAAGGGATGGTAATACAGACTGAGGAATACTGCATTGAAAGATTCTGAAGATTCAAAATTACCATAGATACTGCCCTCTCTCTTCTTTTCCCACAAAGATTTCAAATTTATTAAGCAAATGACACNTTGATTCAGATGAATTTTATATTTCTGAAAAATTTACTATTCTAGATATGAAGTCACAGTAGCCAAATTGCTATAGATTTTAAAATATAGACTAGACACTAGCTGGAGAAAAATGCGCACAGGTGAAGCTTGGTTGGTAAACCAAACAGCTACAGGATCTTTGGAATGATCTTACTGGAATGCAAAAGAGTGTTGCCAGAAAAACAAGAACTGAGCCAGGCATGGGGCCTCACACCGTTAATCCTAGCACTCAGAAGGGCGGAGGCAGAGGCAAGTAGATCGTGAGTTTGATTCCAACCTGGTCTTCATGGTGAGTTCCAGGTCAGACAGAGCTAAGTATAGAGGCCCTGTCTCCAACCAAACAACAGCAGAGAGAACTGGGCTTCTCTCTGTAACTTAGCTCAAGCCCAGAGCCAGGTTACTCACTTTTAGTTTTTGTTTGGGCTTTTTGAAGCAGAGACTCACGATATAGCCCTGACTCCCTCTGCTCTGTGGACCAGAGGGACCTCCAGATATCTGGCCTCTGCCTCCCAAGGGCTGTGCATGTGCCACTGAGATTGGCACAATGCCACCATTTGCAGTGCTGACATTATTTGAGAAAGTGCTTTATTTTCATCCCCAGAAGCCTCAGGGCACAACTGTCCTTTTCTGTCCAGGTTGCAGAGCAGCTTCCCTGACCTCAGCCATTTTGCCCTGCAACTTGATAGAGTCTACTCTTCCATGCCTCACTGTCTTTATGCTGTCTTCTGTAAACAATTTAGACATTTTCCTCTAGGATTTTAGGACTGGAAACTTCTTTGTCTCCCCAAATCTTTCCTTTATGTTCCCTTCTCTGTTTTTTTTTTTTTCTTTTTTTCTCTTTGAGACAATCTGACTAAGTAGCCTTGTCTAGGCTCCTGGTTGACAGGCTGGCCCTTTGCTACGTATTGTAATGCTAAACACTGGCCCCAAAGGCTTGCTTGCCTCCAGCAAGAAGAGAATCTATGCAGAGACCTAAGGAACCCTAAGTGACCTTGCCTCCCAAGTTATCCCTGATTGGTAAATAAAGATGCCTATAGCTGGGCAGAATTGAGATAGGCAGGGTTGAGAGAGAGAGAGACAGACAGACAGACAGAGAAAGATAGAGAGAGACAGAGACAGAGAGAGAGAAAGAGGAGAGACACACACACACACACAGAGAGAGAGAGAGAGAGAGAGAGAGAGAGAGAAAGATAGAAAGAGAGAGAGAGAAGATGCTATGAGTTGAGTAAGTCATAAAATCATGGCCATGAGGCCTAATAGGCTGGAATTAAGAGCAGCCCAGATGAAACATGGCAAGTCATATTGTAGGGTTATTGGCAGGGAAATAGATATAATAGCATAGAGGGTACATACCTGCCCTGCTCTAGTGCTGATTAAGGCCTGTTATAATAATAAAAGCTGTCTTTTATCCAGAACTGAATGATCAAAGGTGGGGTAGAAAAACCCCTTTTGAGATTAACACCTCCTACCTCAAACTCTCAAGAGAGCTAAGATTTCTATCATACACTGCTACAGAGGATTCAAATCTTTCTATTATTAATTACTTTCAAAGCACGTATCAGAAATCCAAATGACACAATGTTAATTTGTATATCTATTCTGTGAGGCATGAAAAGGGAGATTATATGGATTCATAGTACTATCCTGATGCTAGCCCCAGTTGGTCACCTTATCTGGTACTACAAGTTGCTGATGCTCCTCAGAATGTAGGAGTGGGTGAAAACAATCTCCACTAGGTACTGACTAGTTTAGTTATAATAAAACTTCATGGAGATATTGCTTCTGTCTGGACTTGTGTGGGGAGAGCAGGAAACTGAAGGAGTTAGAGCCAGACAACTGTGTGAGCTTAAAAAAAAAAAAAAAAAAAAAAAAGGTTTACAGCAGCTCCCACTGACCGAGACCTACCCTAAGAGACTTCAGGACCACTCCAAAGGTTGATGATTAAGAAAACTACCATCTTCCCCAGGCGTGGGGGTGGGGGACTAAAAAGATGGCTCTATGATTAAGAACAGATACTGGTCCTGCAAAGGATTTAAGTTCAGTTCCCAAGACTCATAACAGGCAGTTTACAAACACTTTACAAACAACTCCACAGCGATCCAATGTCTCTGATCTTGAGGACATGTACACACACACACACACAAACACACACTCACACACACACACACACACACACACAAATAAACATAAGTTCTTTAAAATGAGGCACTGCTTCCCCAGTGTGTGTTAAAAAAGATATCTGTGACCTGTGCCAGGAATGTGCTTTTAAATGTCTTCTGCATTGTTGAAAATACTGCCTTCCTCCTGTAACAATAGGTTTTAGGGCAAAAGTTTGGAGTCTAGCAGCCAGGCTAGACTCAGTCCCTTATCCAAATGTGCCAATTAAAGAGAGATGATAGTGAAAGAAAGGCAGAGAGAAGAGCTTCATCATAGTGACCACACTTGGAGTAGAGACAAATTGAGGGGTCCAGAAACCCCAAGTCTGTCTGGGCTACTGACATGAGCTTTAGATTTAGATAGAAGGAAAACTGGGGCATAGTTAAGCAGTTTTGGTCAAGATGTAGTCTCCTAATCATAGTCTCAATTCTGATTCTAGAAGTTGTGTAAAGTTGTGTGAAGAAGTTAAGAGTGTTAACTGTTCTTATAGAACAGGTTCAGTTCCTAGCACCCACATTTGGTGACTTACTGCTTACTCCAGTTCCAGATGATCCAACACCACCTTCTGGCCTCCATGGGCATGTAAATGCATGAGAACACATATAGACAAGCAGGCTAAAAACTCATACACAGAAAAATAATAGAAAAATGTAAAGAGAATAAATGATGGCTGATTCCAAGCCTTCAGCCTAGCTTCAGTTTCCTATGTGTACTGCCGTTTCCACTCCAACGCCTCCTCTGACTCCTTCTTCAGTGACTCCTCCATTTTAGACAAACTATCATACATTCCAGGCTGAACTCAAACTCACTACTTTGTCATCTTGAATTCCTGATCCTCCTGTCTCTCAGCCCAAGTGCTAAGATTGGAGGTAGTACACAGTGAGCCTGGACTTCTGTGTTCGAGTCATTTTACCGACTGAGCTATAGCCTGGCCCCTGAAAACAACTTCTAAGTGTCTGTTTTACTTCTAGGTGAAACAAAGGAAATCTTAGAGATCTTCATGCATCCTCCAAATAAACCAGGGATCTATTTCCTGGTCTGATTATCAGAACTTCAGAGTATATCCTATGAGACCAGAGCAGATAGGCTTCAATTTCTAGTTAGGAATAAGTTTCTGTTTCCTAAACCTGATATGCCTTGCAAAATATGTTTTTGAACCTACAGTTGCTTGGGTCAGAGAATTGGGGAATAATATACTATGAAGACCAAGTTTGAGGCTGCAAAAGCATCTTTTTTTTTTTTTCCCAAAAAGCTGATCTATCAGAGAGATGACTATGTTTAGGATCCAAACCATGCCAGTGGTAGGGGTGCAGGACAGAACAACCTTTTAAGAGAGAAAGCCGAAGATTAGGAGAGGTGAAAGGCATCCAATCAAGTTTATGTATACCTCACACCTGGTATTTCATGTGGCTTTCTCTGGGGTGGGTGGGGGGTGGGGGGTGGTCTTTGATGGGTATGCTGGAAACCCCTCCCCATCCCTGCTGAGAACTAACCTATGAAGATGGAATATTGTGGTCTAAGTTAATCCAGGCCACCTGGGGCCAGAAAGCATTTGTGGACATTCAGCGGTTTCTTAGAATTTAACTTAGTACAAAACAAAGACTATATACAAGATGGAGTCCCTGTAGCTAAAAAGGCCCCAACACACTGAACCATGGCCACCAATTTCAGCATGAAAAAACATGTTTTCAATGATACTTTGATCTACACCTGTGACCACAAACCCTATGACATATGACTCTACACCTACATGATGGATAGACTTGATTTTTTTCCTTATATAGGAATCCTTGCTTTTTCACTGTATTTTTCTTTCTTTTTTTTTTAAAGATTTATTTATTTATTTATTTATCTATCTATCTATTTATTTATTATATGTGTGTACACTGTAGCTGTCTTCAGACACCCCAGAAGAGGGCATCAGATCTCATTATGGATGGTTGTGAGCCACCATGTGGTTGCTGGGATTTGAACTCAGGACCTTTGGAAGAGCAGTCGATGCTCTTAACAGCTGAGCCATCTTACCAGCCCTCATTGTATTTTTCTAACCACTAATTGTCTCTTTCATGTAAACACCCTTTCACCTACTTGGGTGGTTCCTTGTTTGTTTTGGTTTTGTTTTTTATTAACTTTGTAGATTCTCTGCATAAAAGGACTTAAAAAGCTAGCCAGGGCCAGGCATGGTGGCACACGCCTTTAATCCCAGCACTCGGGAGGCAGAGGCAGGCGGATTTCTGAGTTCAAGGCCAGCCTGGTCTACAAAGTGAGTTCCAGGACAGCCAGGGCTACACAGAGAAACCTTGTCTCGAAAACCCAAAAAAAAAAAAAAAAAAAAAAAAAGCTAGCCAGGGGCCGCTCTCCAATCACTACAGGATGAGGCAGCAGACAGGCTATTGCCCATGCACCTTTCAAAATGAAGCTTGACAGTGGTGGCGCACACCTTTAATCCCAACATTTGGGAGGCAGAGGTAAGTGGATTTCTGAGTTCGAGGCCAGCCTGCTCTACAGAGTTGAGTTTCAGGACAGCCAGGGCTATACAGAGAAACCCTGTCTCAAAAAACAAAAAGAAAGAAAGAAAGAAAGAAAGAAAGAAAGAAAGAAAGAAAGAAAGAAAGAAAGAAAGAAAGAAAGAAAGAAAGTGAAGCTTGCTTTAATTGGTCAGTAGTGGAAGTGGTCTCTTTCCTGTATCTGAGGAATAAACAATCCTGCTAGTTGAGTGTAGCTGCGTTTTACAGCAAGAGATAGCCACTAACCACAATTTAATGGATGAGAAACACAGAGAAATAAACAGATGCAACATGCTTGTGTAAAGGTCCATGATTCACCAAAGAATGATATCCCAGACTCAAATAGTATGTAAATGCAAAGAGTGTTTTATTCTGCAAAGGTCCAGCATGCTGGAAGCTCCTATTACCAAGATAGACAGACAACCAAGTGAGCTCGTAGGCCTGATTTAAAGCACATTAGGGTATTCTGGGGTAGGTGGCCTATATCTTGCTCCATCTCTAGGGACATTCCTTTACTGGGACGTTGGAGCTGAAGTCTGGAAACTGCTGGGGAAGTCTGGAAACTGCTGCTGACCTTGCCCTTGTCTCAGGCCAGGTGGAGGGCCAGCTTCTGGTGGCAGGGCAGTTTCTGACTCACTGCCTGAAGCCTGGGGTTTCTTTTTCTAATAACTGACTTGCCTGGACTTGCCCTGTTCTTAGGCCTAGCCCCTAAACTGCCAATTTGAAGCATGACATGGAGTCAACCTAGCCTTCTTATTTCCCCTTCAGTTTGGGCCATCTAAAAATCCTTGAGATTTTTAATGAATCCTTTCCTTAATAAACCTAACTAACACATTGATTGTGCAGGGACCACAAGTCAAAGCTAACATCAGTAGGATCTGACTTGTAGTCTCTTTCTGACGAAGGCCATGAATTCTTTAACCACCTCTGAGTCAAAACATAGAACAACAGTCCTCACCCAAGACTACACAGAGTCCTCCCAGCTGGAGGCACAGCAAATCTAGGTCTCTTCTGTTCTGTAAGACTTCTGCCAGGGAGGACAGGGAATCCTGCAGGGCCATGATGGACTTCCCATCTCCTGTATATATGCATCTGTTGTGCCCTGATTGTAAAAACCCCAAGAGACCACCAGGAATCACAACCTCATGTACTCGCATGAGGGTCTTGATTCAAGCTGGAGCTTGGGCCACCAACTTTCCTGATGGAACCCTGAGAAGAGAGAACCCTCAGGTCTAAGTGAAGGGAAAAGCCACAAGTGGAGTTTCCAAGCCTTGGCATTACATGAGAGGGTAAAAGAATGTCATCCTTTGTACTGACTAGTTTTGTGTCAACTTGACACAGGCTGGAGTTATCACAGAGAAAGGGGCTTCAGTTGGGGAAATGCCTCCACGAGATCCAGCTGCAAGGTATTTTCTCAATTAGTGATCAAAGGGGGAGGTCTCCTTGTGGGTGGTGCCATCTCTGGGCTGGTAGTCTTGGTTCTATAAGAGAGCAGGCTGAGCAAGCCAGTGGAAACAAGCCAGTAAGGAACATCCCTCCATGCCCTCTGCATCAGCTCCTGCTTCCTGACCTGCTTGAGTTCCAGTCCTGACTTCCTTGGTGATGAACAGCAGTATGGAATTGTAAGCTGAATAAACCCTTTCCTCCTCAACTTGCTTCTTGGTCATGATGTTTGTGCAGGAATAGAAACCCTGACTAAGACATCTTTCAAACCTGATAACATTTGTTCAGACAGTGCCGGGTGGAACTGTGCAGTTGGAAAGGGACCTTTCTGATGTGGGGAAAGTAACTTGTGCTATCAGAAGCTGGTATATTTTTACAAACTGGTCACAGCTATCTGAGAACACTTGATTGTCTCTTTTCCATAGTCCAAGAGTGGGTTTTTATAATTTCAAGAATATTGGCTTCTGCTTCCTTCAAGGGCAGAAGCCATATGTACCGGAAAAATGGTTGGTTGTTAATTAAAAGGGGGTATGAGTTTGAGCGATGTGGAGGCTAGGGTATTATGCTGGCTGGTTTTGTGTGTCAACTTGACACAGGCTGGAGATATCATGAAGAGGTCAACTTAGGAACTTTAGAAAATCCCACGGACCCTTCCTTCCTGTAAGCAAAGGTCATAAAGAACATAGGCACTGCTCCCCTCCAGAAGGGGAGGGGCTGATTGCATTCCTCAAACCACATGGAGGAGGAACTGACCACTGGAGTTCATAGACTCATTCCAAGACCATTGGCCTCCTACCTCATTCCCTATAGACCAATCAGTTTAAAAGTCACACTGTTCTGCCAATCACATTGTGCCTAATGGCTGCTGCCTGGGGGAACTGTATAAAGGCTCACCGGACAGGCTATCATTCTCTCTCCATGTGCAGGGCAACCCTAACATGTTAGAACAATAAATTCCTCTTGCTTTTGGCATCAATTCCTGGCTCGGGGAGTCCCCGGTAAGCTGAGACTCCCCAGAGTCTTACATTCAGTACGTGGGCCGGGAATCCGACTCCTTGTGGGAACACACCGGAGTGGTGAATCAGAATCTGTCTCCAGCTTTTACTGAGGTTCCTGTTTGTCTTGCTGTTTGTCAAAATCTGAGTCTGTACGTCTGTTTGAACTTTTGCTTGCAAGCGTAGAGATCAGTGTGATCAAGTGTGGTGGGCAGACTTGCCTTAACGTCACAACCCTGCATGGGACTGAAGGACGCTTCAGCCCCCTCAGAGGGAGCCCAGAATGCTCTGCTCTTTCTGGAAACAGTAAGACAATATCAGCAGGAGCCAAGTCTTGCTTTAACCTGGTTTATCTGGTTCCTGCCGTATGGGCAGAGGCACCTGGTTTGTTTCTGCGTGACTAGAGCTCTCTTAGGGTGGGTGGAGACATTTCCCACAACTAACAAAAGGGCTCAGACAGTCTCTATCTCCTCCGAGATATCATCCCCCGGTTTGGTGTCCCAGTTTCCCTCCAGTCAGACAATGGCACCAAATTTACTTCCTAAATTTCTCAAATTCTATCCAAGGTCCTAGACTTCCCCTGGCATCTTCATATTCCCTACCACGCTCAATCTTCAGGTAAGGTAGAAAGAATCAATGACTCTTTAAAAACCACTCTTCTCAAGCTATCACAGCAACTTCACCTTGACTGGGTAAAACTCCTACCTCTGGCTCTTTTCAGGCTAAGAGCTCTCCCCAAGCGACCTCTCCTCATCTCACCCTTTGAACTCATATATGGACATCCAGTCCTAACTCCTGGTCTTTCACCTAAATGCTCTCCCCTCCCAGACCATCTACTCACCCCTTTACTTTGCCACCTCCGTTCTCTCCTATGGAACTTTGCTGACCACCATCTACTGCAGTCATACACTGTCTCCTGTCCACTGCCTGTCAACATTGAAGACCAGGTTCCTTCTATCCCCTCCAGATCATTGGCTGTCACCCCCTTTTTCTAAATGGCATGGCCCTTTTAAGATAATCCTTGTGATGCCTACAGCTGCTAAACTCAAGAGACTCTCTCATTGGGTCCATCTGTCTCACCTCAAACCTTTCATTCCTCCACCTAAAAATGACTCTTCTTCATGCACATCGACTAGCTGCCTGAAGCCTGGTTGTTTGTTTGTTTGGGGTTTTTTGTTTTGTTTATTTGTTTGTTTGTTTTCTAGTAACTGACTTGCTTTGGCTTGCCTGGACTTGACTAGTTCTTAGGCCTAGTCTCCTAAACTGCCAATTTGAAGCCTGTCATGGAGTCAAGCTAGCCTTCTCACTTGGAAGTCTATATAAACACACTTGGGAGACCATGGAGACCACCTCCAAGAGGTGCTGAAGTTACCAGGGTTGTTACAATAGAACAATAGCATTAACAAGGTAGTCTTAGCCATCAATCCTTAATATTACAATTAAACAGACAAATACTGGTGAAAAGCATAAAACTGGGATTTTTTTCAGTGTGACTTCTTTGGGAAAATGGATAAAGAGGCTCTATGGTAGCTCCTAATACATCTTTGGAGGCCTAAAATGAAATGTAGGTTTCTGTAGAAGGCAAATGAGGTATGTACAAGCAGGCATTGTCTCAGCTCCAGTCTCTCTTGCAAAATGGTTTGACAGGTTGTTTGAAATCTCTCCCAAGAAGACAGGTTCATCCTCAGGCTGGCCCCAATTTCAAGCCCCTTCCTTCCCTGAGTGTGAGATTCCTGGGGAAATTCCAATTTGAAAGTGAGCATTGTTTCAATGGTCTAATTGCCAAAAGAAGTTTCCCACGGGGGCCCTTCAGAATGTCCTAATTCCTGCCTGGACAACTACAGTAACAATGACATTCTGACCTGTAGGTTAAGTTGCAATTACCCCGAGGGCGGAAGACACAAAAGACACCTCCTCAGATAGAAACAGAACAGAAGAAGGATGTACAAGGGCCACAGCTGGTGAGCCTACAACTGAAAAACAAAACAAACAAAAAACACCTAACGCAACCACTGAGGCTTGAAGGGAGGAAGAGGTTGCTGTGGTAAGAGGTGCAGGGGCTATGCAGCTACCATGGCCAACAAAGGAACGACCTGAGGGAGGCGAGTGTTAACCCTCGGGTTTATTTTAGATATATTTATGCACAGCACAGTTTGGTGAAAAAATTTCTTGGTGATAATTAACTCAATTCCGTGTACACAATAAAGCTTAATATGTGACTACATTGAAACTCTTTGTAAAGTACATGTACTACATCTACCACAAAGATGGGGTCTATGGGTTGACTATATGTGATAATATCCATAAGCGGGTTCTATAGATTGGCCAGCTCACAATAAGGGCCTAGGGGAGGATCTGGTGTAGTCCTAGCGTTCTGGACAGAAAATGGGTTATATACATCTCTCTCGTTGAAGGGACAACCCTGTGCTTTTAACAATCCTTGTACCCCTGGTGCTTATCTGTGAGTATAAAGACTTCTGAGATAGACAAAGAGGGAGTAGAGGTAAAGAAGATGAAACCCTTCTCATGCCATGTTGTACTGAGCTGAAATATCTGTAATATATTTTTGAGGGAAAGGGAGGACTTAAAAAATCATTGAAAACCAAAAAAAAATAAATAAATAAATAAAAATAAAAATAAAAATAGCCGGGCGTGGTGGCGCACGCCTTTAATCCCAACACTTGGGAGGCAGAGGCAGGTGGATTTCTGAGAAAAAATTTCGAGGCCAGCCTGGTCTACAAAGTGAGTTCCAGGGCAGTCAGGGCTATACAGAGAAACCCTGTCTCGAAAAACTAAAAAAAAAAAAAAACAAAAAAAAAACATTGAAATTTCCTAAATACAAAATGTCACAGACTTAAGGTACAAAACAGTGAGACAGAGAGGAATGGCTAACTCGTGGGGTCCAGCAAAAGGGAAAATTTGGACCTACCTAATTAAAAAATAATTAGAGAAGGTTGGTATAGTGGAATATACTTTTAATCCTAACACTCTGGGAGGCTGTCAAAGGCAGATCTCTGTGAGTGGAAGGGCAACCTGGTCTACAGAGTGAGTTCTAGAAGAGTGAGCCAGAGCAACGTCGTGGGACCCTGAGTGAAACAAAACAAAAACAAAAACAAAAACAAAAACAAAAACAATAATTAGAGAGAAAGACATGGTCTGGGCTTGAGAGGCAGAAGTAGTTGGATCTCTGTGAGCTTAAGGCCAGCTTGATCTGCAGAGTGAATTCCAGTACAGCCAGGGTTACATGGTGAGATGCTGCCACCAGAGCAAATAACAAAAGACACTAAGACTTTGAAAATGGATACAGCACAGCTCAGGATTTTCTGAAGGAGGAGCCCTGTGCACACAGGAAGCTGGCCCTGGAGGTAGACCTGAAATTAAGAAGGAAACTAAAGAATAAGAGAAGTTTTGAGAGAGCTATTTCTTGTTCCAGTTAAATAACAAAGAGGTGTTCCATGGAGGCTGTTACAGAAGCCATTTGTAGGAGTTCATGGAAGAAAATAAGGACTATGCTAGATGACTCATTAAAGAATCTGATCTTGTTCCAGTCAGGGTCAGGACTATGAAAGACAGAACACAGAGCTGACTGCAGCCTTGAACTGCAGCCAAAGCGGAAGTCAGGAGTCAGGTTGATGTGCTCTCAGAGGCCCTGTGATTAATCACAGAGTCATTGAAGCATACACTGGGGGTTGGTCATGCCTGGAGATGCAAACCCTGCCTTCAAGAAATAAAAGACAAGAGAGAGAGAGAGAGAGAGAGAGAGAGAGATGAAGATGGCAGGTGAAGTCATTAGTGGCAGATAATGTGCCTAACAGTAAAAAAAACAACAGACCCTGATTAATAGTGATATTAATATGGCACTCTGTGCAGTCCATCAATGTTTAAAGATTTGGATTGCAATCAAAAACATTTGGACTGGTCAGAGTCCAGTCAGGAAAATGGAAATCACTCTAGATATTTCAGACAGCCAGAATGCAACACAGGGACTTGGCTGCTGTGGTAAATCGCTTGACAAAGGCCATCTCTACTCACATTAGATACCATGACTGAAAATTCTCAGTTCCTTCCACAATTTGTAAGGCCTTCTCCAACTGCTTTTCCTATCAGTCTCTCACAGTTCAAGAGTTAACAGTGTGAATACTTAAGGCCAGAGATGTTACTCTCATATATAATATAAGGGGATAATGATGTCTTCTTAGATACAGAGAGTTATTCAAAACTGACCAACCCTAAGGAGTCACATGTCCTAGGGTTTCCCTTGCTATGAAGGGACAAAATGACCAAGGTAACTCTGATAAAGGAAAATATTTAATTGGGGCTAGCTTACAGAATTAGAGCTTAAGTCCATTATTATCATGGTGGGGAGCATGACATCATGCAGGCAGATACGGTGCTGGAGGAGCAGAGAGTTCTACATCTGAAGGCAGCTAGGGGAGGGTCTGGATTACACTGGCCAGACTTAAGCATATATAGGAGACCTCAAAGCTCTGCCTCTGTAAGACCGGAAAAGCCATACGTCCAGGATGCTCCACTCACAGAGATGCAGAGACAGCAATCGATGCAAAAAGCAAGAGGTTTATTGATCCAGCATGCTGGGGTCGTCCTGAAATCGGGATAGAAGCGACCCTGAACAGCTAAAGCACACACCTTTTATACATTTTTTAGAGCAGTTTTCTGTCACAGTTTAGGGCTGGCAGTTTACCATTGGTTAACCTTTAACAGCAGCAAGGGTGCAGACTTAAGGACTGGAGACATTGCGTGGGCTTTTTTAAACAATCAGAGGACTATCTCTTAGCACACCTTTCAGTGAGGCAAATTCTGGGAAAAGAACACATTTAATAACTTTTTACAACAGTGGTCATTTTGAGCTACCACAAATCTTATACCTCCACAGTAACACACTTCCATTAAGAAGGCTATTCCTCCTCCAGTAAAGCCATACCTCCTTGATAGGTTATTTCTCTGCCAGTGAAACGAGCCAATTCAAACCAGAGTATATTATATTAAAGGAAAGTTTATTGGGAAGCTGCTCTTGGGTGAGTTCACTGGCCCCAAGGATTGGGACCAGGGGATTCACAGTGTGGAGGGTGGAGGGGGAAGAAAAAGAAAGAAAGGGCACGTGCACAGGGAGAGAAGAGAAGACAAAGGAGGAGGGGAGAGAGGGAGAGGAGGTAAGGGAGAGAAGAAGAGAGAGGAGGAGAGAAGGGGAGGGGAAAGAGGAGAGAGAAGAGAGGAGAGAGATGGGGGTTGCAAAATGTCTAGATTATATAGGGAAGAGCCTCTGTGGGAAGGAATTCAGGATTGGGGCAGGGTATGCCAGGTAGGGTCTGAGGGATGCTAGGAGCAGGGTATGCCAGGTCGGGTCTGAGGGATGCTAGGAGAACCTGGAGGCCAGGTCTTCTTTGATAGGTAAAATATACACTTCAGTCCCTTGATGGGGGTGCAAAACCAAACACTCCTGACAGTGGCACTTCCCATGGGCCGAGCATATTCAAATCACCACACCCTGGAACTTCATCTATTTCCTCAGTTTGCTCTATCTTCAGAAGGCGCCTCTGTCCTCCACCACCCCACATCCTAGCACATGGTATATGGTAGAATTCTCCTATGGATCTATGCATAACAGAATTCTGCCTTTTATCTTACTGAGTTCTGTCCTATCGCCAAAGGAAGCTTTAGGGCTGAGAGTGTAGCTCAGTGATAAAGCACTTGCCTATACCCAGGGTTTTGTCCTCAATACCAAATTAAATAAATCTACCCCATTTCTAGCATGGCGTTAGCCTACAGGCTATTCTGCTGGCCTGCCCTTAGGGACCTAGCAACTGCTTAAGTCTCCACCTGCTGCCACAACCAGGTAGAGCAGTGGGCAGGTCACCCCAGCTCTCTGTTTTATGCATCCCCCTCTCTCTATTCCCTGCACGCCCCATCTCTGTCCACCCTCTTCACTCTATCCTCATGTTTTTTTCACCACCTCTATCCCCTTACCCCTCCCCCCATAACCCTCTTTACACCAGATGTGTTACAGGCATAATTTCTCAGGGGCATACTTTGGCTCCAGCCTGCCAAATTATATTATATAATATTGATGTCATGACCCTGGCGGTTCACTTAGTGTCTAGCCACACTGGGATCCCACCTAACCGCTATACATGACGACACGTCAGCTTTCTGGTCCGTCAATAGCTAGGCACTCCATCCAACACAATTGGTGAGTTCTCTAGTTTGGCTTAAATGCTTCTAGGAGTCTGACAATTTCCCGGGATGAGGCTTCATTTTTCCAGCACGGTTTCTCTCACCTCCTTGGCTAATCTCAAAATTCCTGGTATGGAATGAGCTGTGTCTGCTCGTACTTTTAGCACTGGCCCCTGTCTGAGTGAATGATAATTTACCAGGATGGCTTGTGCCTTCTCAGATGGATCTCCCCTGAGTCCTAGGGACTTCTCAGGCCCAGGCTTGAGACTCCTCTGTACCTCATCCATTGGAATTGTGTCCTGGTACTCGTAGTTTCTAAAGTGATCAAGTCTGTCCTTGATATACTGTTCAAGAGATTGGAGAAACATGAAAAAATTCAATTTTCTTTATTCCTTTTTCCTTGCTTCAGCTTGGCTTGTTTCTGTCTAGTCATCCCCCACCCCCACCCCAGAACCTCTGTTCTCTGCATCACACACATTTGCTCCCTACAAGGTCTGCTCCAAAACAAGCTGATAATCTAGCCACTGCTGAGTATGAACGGATCATTTGTCTATGAGTGTGACTCCAGTTCTAGTGTTCTCCACATGGCTCTGGCTCCTACAGTTTGCCCATGTGGACCATGTGCCTCTAACACCTCCTGGCTTCCTACAACCAGCCTATGCTCTCTCTTTTCCTTCATGGGCTCAGATTTTATTATAACTTGGTTTAATTCAATGGCCAGAAATTGGCACACCTGATTTCCAAATTCTCACTGCCTTGGACAAATGATCCTCAAATATCTAAACTTGCTCTGCTCTGCGCTTAAAGTTCTACTTCCCCACTCTTAAAAAATTGTTTTCTCTTGATTTTTTAAATAATTTTTTTAAAGATTTATTTAAGTATGTGAGTACACTGTCACTCTCTTCAGACACACCAGAAGAGGGCATCAGATCCCATTACAGATGGTTGTGAGCCACCATGTAGCTGATGGGAATTGAACTCATGACCTCTGGAAGAGTAGTCATTGCTCTTAATTGCTAAGCCATCTCTCTATCTCTTAATTTCTTTGCAATCTACTCTCCAAACAAAGAAACAAACACAAACTTAAGATTATGCTATAAATTCTTATCTAAGGATTTGTAAGTTACTCATTGGGTATGGGTTAAAATCTATCTATCTGTCATCTATATATTTATCTATCTATCTACAATTCATCTGCTGTTTAGAGCATATATATGTATGTATGTGTGTATGTAATTCAAATTCAACTCCACATGTGTGTATGTAACTTGGATGCAACTTTAAACTTTAGAAAATATATATCTGGGGCTGGAGAGATGGCTCAGTGGTTAAGAGCAGTGACTATTCTTCCAGAGGTCCTGAGTTCAATTCCCAGCAACCACATCGTAGCTCACAACCATCTGTAATGGGATCCAATGTCCTCTTCTGATGTGTGTGAAAGCAGCTACAGTGTACCCATATTGATAGATAGATAGATAGATAGATAGATAGATAGATAGATAGATAGATAGATAGATAGATAGATGGGGGGGGGGTTCTCTGTATAGCTACATGTTTTGTCCTGGAACTCACGCTGTAGACCAAGCTGGCCTTGAACTCAGAAATCTGCCTGTTTCTGCCTCCCAAGTGCTGGGATTAAAGGCACACACCACCACTGCCCAGCTCACAAATATTTTTAAATAGCAACCATGTCAGCCACAATGGCTTCAACCTGGTATAAACCAACAATTGTAAAACTTCTAAAATATTGGTTTGGAGTTCTGTATGATGATAGAAACTCAGTTATATTTGCTACAACATACTGTATATATGATTCAACACTGGTTTAGAATATACTGTAAACAATGATAAAATTTCAAGATTATAAAAATCTATGCAGATTAACAAAAGCTAATTTAAGGTGTATCTCTAATTACTTATGTCTTTACTAACTGCTCAATACCAAGATGCCAGACAATTTAGATAAGTAACGACATATGTTTAATGAACAAGGTATGTTTAATAATCAAAATCTATAAGTTCCTAAGGTCTACCCGGGGTCACAGTAATACCTTCCTAGCTTCTTTGTCTTTTATACTTTATATACTTTTTATACTTTAGCTGTCTGGATAAACTAAGCCAAAAAAGAAAACTATAATAACCTATAATGGTAGAATATAGTAGGATTAGTAAAGTTGCCAGTCTCTCTATGGACTGTATCTAGAATGAAAGGTTTTATTTGATACTTGAAAAGTTTCAATTCAAAAATCATGATTTTTAAGAATCAAACAGGTATGAAATGTAAAGTTCTAGTCTTATGAAAGCTAATAAATTATTGTAAACTGTTAAAAATAATTTTAAGATGCAAGTTAGTGTAGAGGAATTTGCCTTACTTATGTGATTGGCTAATAAAGATAACAAATAGCCAATTGTTGGGTGAAAATGAGGAGGAGGCTTTCCAGGTAAGACAGAAATGGGGGGGGGGGGAGGAGGAGTTGCAGGAGACTGAGAACAGAGGAGGAAAGAGGGAGGGTTGGTTGTTGGAAGAAAGATGGAGCAGAAGCACATGGCCTGGAGAAACTGCAAGTAGCAGGGATATCATAGCTGGGGAAGAAAGTGTAACAGAGGCATAGCCGCCCAATGTAGGTGTGCAGTTCATAAATACACAACTGAGTTGCGTTTTCCTTGTATTATTGTGGTTGGAGATTTACCACAACAAGTTACTAGTCACTTACCTTATAAATGATCAAATCCTCTAATGGGTTCAGAAATATATTTGTGGTCATGCTAAGAACCGATGCAATTCATTACACAACAAGCCTTATTAAGCCTTGTATATGTTTTCAAAGTAAGTAACTAGAAACAAAGTAAGTTTGTCTATTTAGATATACTTTAGATAGAAAGATGATCTTCAAACACTTCAGAGATCTGCAGAATATGTCATTTAAAATGTTTAATACTAAAACTTTTTGTTATAGAAATGCCAGCTCCTGATCGCACCCCTAATCTCATCCAAAGAAGATGGGCACAAAAGAAGCTCTCCCTGAAGCTTGCTTTAAATATGGCAGAACTGGACATAGGACCATAAACTGCCCTTTGCTTCCGTTGCTGACAGCACTGTCCAAACTGTGGACAGGCAAGGATACTGGAAACTGAATGCCTTACTTTGCCTAGACAAAAGTGAAACAGGCTGGGGCTGGTGAGATGGCTCAGCGGGTAAGAGCACCCGATAGCTCTTCCGAAGGTGATAAGTTCAAATCCCAGCATCCACATGGTGGCTCACAACCATCCATAACGAGATCTGGCGCCCTCTTCTGGAGTGTCTGAAGACAGCTACAGTGTAATATAATAAATAAAAATAAATCTTTAAAAAAAAAAAAAAAGTGAAACAGGCTAACCAAGTTTCTACTTTACAGAAAGAAGCCTGTCAGATCTTCTGGCCTTGGTGGCTGACCATGGAGACACCTTGAATGACTAACTGTAAGCCTCTGTCATTTTACCTTCGTTTGTTTGTTTGTTTGTTTGTTTGTTTTGTTTTTTCAAGACAGGGTTTCTCTGTGTAGCCCTGGCTGTCCTGGAACTCACTCTGTAGACCAGGCTGGCCTCGAACTCAGAAATCCATCTGCCTCTGCTTCCCAAGTGCTAGGATTAAAGGCATGCACCACCACTGCCAGGAGCCTCTGTCATTTTAAACAGACTAGGGAAGCTGTTTGGTCTGTACTTCCTGCTTATTCAGGTAAAATTTAACCTTCTCAGGTCTCTGATGGATTTGAGACTAGATTAGTGAAAGGTTTGTAGTGGATTAACCTAACGCTGCTTGCATTCTAATGCTAATATTGGGCCCTGAGGCTGGCTGCCCCAGAGACAAGAGAGTCCTCAAGTAAGCTGCTAAGTGACCCTCCTCCAACCCACCCGGGGTTATTTCTGATTCGTAAAAAAAAAAATAAATAAAAAATAAGATGCCCACAGCTAATAGTTGGGCAGAAGAGACAAAGGTAGGGTTTAGGTTTCCTGAGCTGGGGTTCTGAGGATGGCCACCAGGGGAAGAAGAGTGGAGAAAGAGGAAAGAGATGCCATCATGAGTTAGGAGTCAAGAGAACGTGGCCTTGAGGGCTGCCCAATTGGAGGTAAGAGCAGCCCAGATGGAACATAATATAGAATAACTTGGAGTTGTTGATAGGAAAGTAGATTCTAACAACATAGAGAGTAGTATTTGCTCAGCTCTTGTGTTGTTTAGGGATTATTGTAAATATAAAGGTTGTATGTGTCTTTCATCCAGGAAGCTAAATACCTAAAGCAGGACAGAAATCTTGGGCCTCGATTTTAATACATTCTGCTACAAATATTTATCACTTTAGCAGCAGAAACCAAGGTTTCAGACATCTTCACCCACAGGCCTCACCCTCCTGTAGCCACTACTGCTAGGTCTAGGCACAGTACCTTGGTACCAGACTCAGAAAACACAATTTGATGTAACTTTTTACTATTCCTTCATTTAAAGGACTGTTCCTAGTGATCAACCCCATGTGTCTCAGGGTAAATAACTGGATAAAGTGTATGTAAGGCCCGAGGATACAGAGCTTAAGTTATGAGTATCTAAGACAGTGTTTTAAAGGCTGCAGAGGTGTTTTAAGGTTACAAGGGAAAGCATACATGGTAATAAAGTGATTTAAGCTATATAGAGAATGAAAAATGTTTCAGATTTCTTTCCCTCACTATGGGACTGTTGTATTAAGCCTTCAAAAGTTCAGAGTTTTAACATTAATCAATGGAGCTCTGATAAGCTATTAGTCTAACTCTCGTAAAGCCGTCCACTATACGATCCATTGATATCATAGTCACAAGCTCATAATTCTAAGTTTTCTTTGATTGTCTTTTTAAGTATAGACTTAAAAATGTTTCTCATTGTGTGTGGAAGACCAGGCCTTCAACAGCTCCCACCTGAGAGTCAATCGACCCAAAGACCCTTTGTTGGGAGCCCAGTCACCCGCTCCTTCACACAAGGCTGCTCCTGAGAACCAGTTGACCCTTGCCCTGAGCAAACACCTAAGGCTGTTAAGGGGGAACCGACATTCTGAGATAAGCGGCGCCAGGACTAGGAGATAAATCGCAAGAAGTTTCAAGCCTACAATCAGCATCCTCCCATATGTCCTTCTCTCTGAACTTTGATCATTCCCCCCAAACTATTCCCCTATTCCCCTCACTGTGTGCTTAAAACCAGGCTTTCAGTCTTCAATAAACGAGACCCTGATAACAAGGCTAGCTGGTCTCCCTCCTCTTTCTCTCCATGGATATTCTGCACCTGAGATTCTCTCTTCCATCTCTTGTATTCTGTTGCTGATGCTCTGATGGTTCCTGATTTCTGTCCTAGGATTTCTATCTCCAGAGTTGTCTCCCTTTGGGTTTTCTTTATTGTTTCTACTTCCATTTTTAGATCTTGGATGGTTTTGTTCAATTTATTACCTGTTTGGTTGTGTTTTCCTGTAATTCTTTAAGGGATTTTTGTGTTTCTTCTTTAAGAACTTCTACCTGTTTAGCAGTGTTTTCCTGTAATTCTTTAAGGACCTCTACCTGTTTATCAGTGTTCCCCTGTATTTCTTTAAGTGAGTTATTAATGCCCTTCTTAAAATCCTCTACCACTATAATGGGATATGATTTTAAATCTGAGTCTTGTTTTTTGGGTGTGTTGGGGTATCAAGGACTCACTGTGGTGAGCGTACCGGGTTCTGATGATGCCCAGTGTTCTTGGTTTCTGTTAGTCCGAATGTTACATTTGCCTTTTGCCATCTGCTAATCTCTGGTGTTAGATGTTCTAGCTGTCTCTGGCTGGAGCTTTTCCCTCCTGTGATTCTGTTAGCCTCTGTCAGCACTCCTGGGAATCCAACTCTCTCCTGAGTCCCAGTGGTCAGTACACTCTCTGCAGGCAAGCTCTCCTCTTGCAGGGAAGGTGCCCAGAAGTCTGGAACTGAGATCTACCTCCTTAGTCCTTGGGTGAAAGCTCTCCCTGTAGGCCAACTCTCCTCTGGCAAGGAAGGTGCCCAGGGGTCTGGGTCTCAACTCTGCCTCCTGGCTGAGGATGAAGGCCCGAAGGGACCCTGTCCAAGAAGCTCTGTTGCTTCTGCTGCCCACATGCTCTCCTGTATAGACTGGTCTCAAGATCCCAAGATCCTGGGTATGCTAAGGTCTGCTCAGTTCAAGCCCAAGACGGCTTGGGGCTGGAGCCACCAGAAGGAATTCCAGCCTCTGGTTGGGTGGGGTTCCTTTGTCCCTGTTCCTGCTGGCACAAGACCCTCTGGGATTCTTTGGAACTGATGTTGCATTCCACTCACCAGTGATCCCAAGGTCCTGGGTGTGCTGGGGGCCTGAGGCATAGAGAGTCCTCTGGGGACCTTGGGACCCTTTGCCAGGTTCGCAGATTGCATGAACACTCTTTAAGGTGAGCTCAAGGAAGACAGAAACCTTTCGTGGAGCAGAATGGGCAAAGGCTCACTAGATCTGATTTTCAGTATGACTACAGGCTGTTAAAGAGGAGCATCTTGCCTCTCTCTCCAGAAGACTGAATGTATATAGATTTAACATAAAGAAACACTTTTAAGTCTGTACTTAAAAGACAACCAACGGAAACTTACAATCTTGAATGTGTGACTATGATAGTGGATTTATCAGAATTAGTCTAATTTATCAGAATTCCATTGATTAATGTTTAAGTTATGAACTATGAAGTTTTACTACCACAGTGGCATTGTGAGGGGAAGGAATCTGATGCATTTTCATTCCTTCGATAGACCTTAAATCACTTTCTTATCACCGTTTAAGCTTTCACTTGCGTTTACCAGCCTTAAAACACCTTCTTAGACCCTAAAACTCTTTCTTTGATCCTCACAACCTAAGCTCTCATAGCCTCGGACCTTACATAAAGTTTGCATCTTTTTTTCTGTCCCAAAAACCACACTAATTCCTGAGAGCAGTCACTCTAATATAAGTTCCTTTATATAAGGGATATAAAAAGTTATATCTGAAATCTGTTTGCATTATTTTAAAATAAGAGACCGAGTAGTTTTAACTGTTGGCATTTCCCCTAGGCTCTGCCCAAGTTACTTACCAACAGCAAGGTACAAGGCTTGCGTATAAGAACTGTAGTTACTGTGCATGCTCTCTCTACCTAGTCTCTCCCTCCCTCATCTCTTCCCCACATGTGTCTGACCTCTCTTCCTCTTTCTTATGTTCTCTGTCCCCCCTTCTCTGCCTCTACCTCAGGCTGGCCCAGACCATTCTGCCACTTCACCGCTACCATTTTATAAAACACAACAACTGTGGCCATTTTGTATTCAATCTCCATTTTGCTCAAAAGGTAAAATTAAGTTCAGGTTCTCAGAATCCTTTTTCCAGAAGTAATTATACCATAGCTGATACTGAAAATTTTTTCTAAAAGGTCATGACGCTATGGTTGTATTACTAATTCTCTGTTATCTCAGTGTTCTGAAACTCCCCTGTTCACCACCTCTCCACCATCCCTCTTACTTCACCTAGGACCATTCAGCTTAAAGGTTAGCTGACAATATTTTGTCTACTTAGCCAAAATGTAGTACTGCCTACACCCTTGCCTTCTGAACTTCTTATCCTGGCTTTTCCTATAAAAAGCCTGCCTTGAGAACAGACTGGTAGCACACTTAGGCTCCTGAGTTCTCTTTTGTGGTCCCAATCAGTCTTGGGGTGTGTATTCAATAAACTATTCTAGCAGGGGCATGGTAGCACACGCCTTTAATCCCAGCACTCGGGAGGCAGAGGCAGGCAGATTTCTGAGTTCGAGGCCAGCCTGGTCTACAGAGTGAGTTTCAGGACAGCCAGGGCTATAAAGAGAAACCCTGTCTCGAGAAACCAAAAAAAAAAAAAAAAAAAA
>CACVCL010031328.1:0-32856 GCA_902729485.2 Mus minutoides
GCTTCTATTATCAAGTCTGGGGTCATGGAGCAGCTACACAGCTCTATGAAATGGGCAGGCCCCATTAGGGGTCAGAAACCACCTACTTGGAGCAACTGTGGCCAAGGATAATCTGAGACCCTTGTGTTGAGAATATAGACCAGCTCGTAGGGCAGTGTGGCATATTCCTTTAATCCCTGCACTTAGGAGGCAGAGGCAGGCAGATTTCTGAGTTCGAGGCCAGCCTGGTCTACAGAGTGAGTTCCAGGACAGACAGGGCTACACAGAGAAACCCTGTCTTAAAGAAGGAAAAAAAAAAAAAACAGAGAATCTAAGCCAGCAATTAAGGGTGTGGGTTGGGCTCTGGAGCAATGATACCCAGCACAGAGTGGAGGTAGGCTACGGGCAGAGGGCTGGCTCCCTAGTATCCCCGGCCAGGAGCTTAGTATACTGCAACAGAGAGTTAGGGCAGGAGGAAGCAGGTGCTGCTGGAAAGAACAGTCATCCATGACACACTGCTCCTAATGCAGAAGCTCTGGTCACATGTCCCCTCCCTCGGCCCCCTCTCTGACATGCCTTCCTCAGTGTGTTCAACCTGTATAGCAATCACAACCAGTACTTTCCTGAGCCTCCCTCCCACCTGTAGCCACTATCCTGCCCTGTTCCCCGGCTGTGTGAAAGCACACGGGGCTGGGGCCTGGATACAGGAGAAGGACCTTGAGGTTCGCCAGGAAGTAGAAAAAAAGGACCCATAGGTATCTCCTCATCACACATTCCTGCAGGAGCTCCTGTCCTGGGGTAATATGTCCACTGGGGACTATGAATATATATGCCATTACCTCCCAACTGGGACTTAAGCCAAATCAAGATGAGGTTAGCTGGGTGAGACGGGTCCTGATGGGGAGGCAGAGACCACAGATGGGGGTTGGGGGAGAAGCTGCAAGAATGCTCAGATGCAATAGAGAGATAGAGGTAGAAAGATATAGAAAGGGGATGGAAAGGAGATCCTGTGGCCCCTGGGGCGGGAGGAGCTGAGGAGTGCTCCTCTGCCTGAGAGAGGGCACTGCTCAGCCTGCTCTGGACCTCTAATTGCTATGGAGCCTGTCCTCACAGTTGCCTGGGATGCTGGCTTGTTTCCATGTGAGACCCATCCCTGACCTTCATAAGCAAATGAGGTTCTTCTTTGGCACTAGTACTTTCCACTTGTGTTTCAGAATGGCTGATGTTCCCTTCCCATCCACCCTATCAGTAAGAGGAGCCCGGTTCTTCATTGGCAGCCGGAAGAGAACCAAAGGCCTATTCACAGTGAGTGTAGAGGGGACCAGCAGCACCCCTCCCCGTGGGGTATGGGGACAGCCTGTTACATGCATCTATGCTAAGGAAGAACCAGGAACACAAAGGTGTCATGGAGTCTACCACAGGGCTCTCACACTGGCTCTTCCTATTTTCTAGCACATTCTTGGATCCCTACTCACAGATCCTCCTACCATGGAAGCCTGTCCTCAACACTCTGACAAACTGATACTTGAACCCAGCCTTTCCATCTATGCATCCACTCACCCATCCATCTACTTATCCATCCATCCATCCATCCATCCATCCATCCACTCACCCACCCATCCATCTACTTACCCATCCATCCACTCATCCATCCATTCACCCACCCATCCATCCACCTACCCATCCACCTATTTACCCACCTATCCACCTACCCATTCATCCACCTACACATCCATCCACTCATCCATCCATTCACCTACCCATCCATCCTCTCATCCACCCATTCATCCACATCTGGAGTCCACACCATAGCTGGGATCTACAGTTCTCTGTGGTGCCATAGTAATCACTCTGTGGAAATGTACTTGTGTTATGCTTGAATGGGCAAATGAAAAAACAGGTAGATGGATAGATGCATGGATGGATGCTTGCATGCATGCATGCATGCATGGGTGAATGGATGAATAAGTGAACAGATACATGCATGGGTTGATGACTGGGTGACTAGATGGATGGATGGGTGGTGGGTAGGTAGATAGATGGATAGATGGATGGATAGGTAGATTGATTGATAGATTTTGAATGAAAGGACATTGGTGGCTGCGCAGATGGGCAAGTAGGTAAGTGAGTGGCTGCATGTATAAATGATGGATAGATGATAGATAGATCAGTGGATGAATCAATGATGGATGATTAATGAAGGAAGAGATGGAAGAGTAGCTGGGTCAGGTGGAAAGAAATGTGACCTGGTCACTCTAGTTCAATGTGGAAAGTCCCTCTCTCACTAAGACCCCGCTCACTCTGCAGGCTAGCCAGCCAAGTCCCCAGCAACTACCGATACCAGTGGTACCTCCCTTTCTCCCTCTCCAGGGTGTGATAAGACAACTGGTTTTGCTACCTGGCTCAGATGCCACCCCACAGCTGTGTCCCAGCAGGAACGCCAGGCTGGCTGAGCTGTCCATCCCCCAGGTGCTGAAGAGGCTCACAGGGAAGCCTGATGAGAACGAGGTGCTGAAATATCCCTATGGTTAGTAGGTGGGGCTTGCTTTCCCACCTCCCTCCCCCGACCCGCACCCCCCAGCAACACCTGAGTGCACAGGCTCCTTTCTCAGCCTCTCCAGTGTGCACCTCTCAGTGACAGAAGGGCAGTTGTCACAGTGGCTAGGAGGATACTCAGGGCCATCAGAAAAGCCAGAACCTCCAACCTGTCCCTTGAAGGGCTCTTTTTGGACAGCCTACAGGCAGACTGTCTTAGTCAGGGTTCCTATTCTTGCACAAACATCATGACCAAGAAGCAAGTTGGGGAGGAAAGGGTTTATTCAGCTTACATTTCCATATTGCTGTTCATCACCAAAGGAAGTCAGGACAGGAACACAAGCAGGTCAGGAAGCAGGAGCTGATGTAGAGGCCATGGAGGGATGTTACTTACTTGCTTGCTTCCCCTGGTTTGCTCAGCTTGCTCTCTTATAGAACCAAGACTACCAGCCCAGGGATGGTCCAGTGGGTGGTGCCTCCCACCTTTGATCACTAATTAAGAAAATGCCTTACAGCTGGATCTCATGGAAGCATTTCCTCAACAGAAGCTCCTTTCTCTGTGATAACTCCAGCTTGTGTCAAGTTGACACACAAAACCAGCCAGTACACAGACCAAGCACCTTTCTTGGCCCCCTGAGCAGGTGGAAGACATGATTCACATCAAGGAGGCTCCCTCCTCTGGACCCCTGGCCAGCTATTGCTCATGTCTCCCAGCCACTCCCTCCAGGTCATTCTGACCTCAGCCCAGCCCATGCCAAGACCTATCTGTTTCCTGCTAGCCCTCAAAGCCCACAGTATCTCCTAGATGTGCATTCTCTGATCCATATCTTCTCTGCCCTAGTGTTAAGTTGCAATATTGAGCCATTTATAAAAATCACAGCCTCTGCTTTACAGACTCTGAGAAACCCTCCCCAACTACACATATACCCCTGTTCTGTGGAAAGAGGATCGATCAGGTGAGGGACAGACAGCCAGGACCCCAAAACTTATGGTTCTCACATCATAAATAAAGGACGTCCTCATCTGTGCACTGTAGATGTCCAGCAGCCAAGGATGAACTGGGTGACCTGAAAGGGTGACTGGAAATGAAAAGGATGGGGTGCAAGAGAAGGATGAAGCCAAGACAAAAGTTTCTGATCAAGGCTCAAAGTTTAATTAATAGTCAACACTGCGTTTATATAGGGAGAGCCCATTTATATAGGGAGAGCCCACAGACCCATCCCTTGTTTCAGCTGAATTATGTTGCTTTGTTTCAGCTGGATTATGTTGCAAAGCTCAGCAGGCAATCTACTCCTGTAGGAAACTTACTTCACCTGGGTCGTTAAGGTCCAAATTGTGGCAATCACTTAAGTTCTATTTAGCCTGTTCAAGGCTGGGAGAAGGGCACAGTGTGCGTTGGGCATTTAGATTTTTTTCTGTGTTTCATGGCTGTCCGATGCTGATGGGGCTGTCCCTACAAAGCCAGGGCATGAGATCAATGTTGGTACTAGAAGTAGTGAGATCAAAACATACTCAGGAATATTGTCTATGGCTTAGCACCTACTGCTGAGAAGAGACAGGCCCCTAGGGCAGTGTGGGGCTGTTGAAGGTCCTTGGGGTGACAGTAAAAGAACAGAGAGACATGTCCTCCAGGTCGAAGGTGTGTGAGGCCAGCCAGTCACATGGGGAACATCATGGTTGGGGCCACCCACCAAGTCTCCAGTAACCTGTGCTGTCAGGCTCCCTTTATCCACGTAAAGGACCACTGGGGCTTAGACACCTTGCATAGAATCTCGTCTAAGGAATCCTGATATGCCAGACACTTTCACCTGATCTTCCCCACAGAAGCTGACATGAAAGTAACCCTGGGATCCCGGCCACCGTGTACCAAGGCAGAGGGTGCCCAGTTCTGGTTTGATGCTGCCCAAAAGGGGCTATACCTGTGTGCCGGCAGCGAATGGGTTTCCGTGTTGGCAGGTGAGGCTGGGCCCAGAATTCAAACCCCACGGTGTCCTAAACACATAGAGCAGCTGGCTGTGTGCCCTCTGTGAAAAGGAGGATATCCTGAAGGATGGTTGTCCAATTCATTCATAAGGGCCACTTCAGAGAGTGGAGAGACACCTCAGTATCAGGTGCCTGCCAGAACAACCCAGGCAAACCAGGATGTTTTCCTCCATAGAATAGGCATGTCCAGCCCCAGAGATGTCCTCAGAACTCCAGGAATGTCAAGCCTGTGTGTTCAGTCTAGAAACAGGCACATCTAGGGTGTAGTCATTGAAAGACACGTGGCTGGGCTCTTTCAGCAACTCTTCTCCGATAGCTAGTTAATGTCTGGAAGAGGGTACAATACAGACTCTGTTTGAATCTGGGGCTACACAGACCCAAAAGCACCCTACTGGACAGAAGCAGCATCCCTTTAATGAGCCTTTCCCTCAAGGATAAAACGGGGCTCCGAAGAAAATCTTTATAAATCCCAGGCGCCAAGTCATGGCAGGGCTCCTGAAGTCCCTCCCAAGAGAACCCCCAGCTCCGTTCCTATGCACACTGACTAGGTCCCCATCCTCCCATTCCAAGCCAAGACCAAGCTGGACTACGTTGAAGAACACCAGAGTCTGCACACCAACTCAGAGACACTGGGCATCGAGGTGTTCAGCATCCCCGGTGTGGGGCTCTTCGCAGCCGCAGCCAACCGGAAGGCTAGATCAGCCATCTATAAATGGACAGATGGAAAATTTGTCTCCTATCAGAACATTGCCACGCACCAGGCACAGTCATGGCGACATTTCACCATTGGGAAAAAGGCAAGTCTGTACAGGTGACTTCCCCTTCCCTGTTGACGAGTGCATCTGCTGGGGTGGGGGTTGGGGGGGGGGAGGTGCAGGTTGGAATGCCTGCACACTTTGCAGTCCAAAGCATCTCTTGGACTTCTAAGCCCTTGCTAGGAGGGATGACTATATAAGACTCCTATAAGGAGTCTGCTCAGGCTGGAGAGATGGCTCAGTGGTTAAGAACACTGACTGTTCTTCCAGAGGTCCTGAGTTCAATTCCCAGGAACCACATGGTGGCTCACAACCATCTGTAGTGGGATCCAATGCCGTCTTCTGGTGTGCATGAAGATAGCAACAGTGTACTCCCATACATAAAATAACTAACTAACTAACTAATAATAATACTAATAAAGGAGTCTACTCAACTCCCCACAGGACAGAAGTGGTTCCAGCTTAAAAGTCTGCCCATTCCCGTGTGACTCACTACAAGTCAAAACTGTTCAGGCTGGAGGTGGGAAAGTGGCTTGGTTGGCAGAGTGTTTGCCCAGCATGCACAGATCCCTGAGTTCAGTCCCCAGCAGTACATAAACTGGGTATGACGGCTTATAATCCTAGTAGCCAAGGAGTGGATCAGACATTCAAAATCATCCCCAGCTACATAGAGAGTTTGAGGCCAGCCTGGGCTACATTAGACCATTTCAAAATGTACTAACTATTGGAGTAACCTCACTGGGACAATCACAATGCAGGGAGCATCTCAGCGTGAGTATTTCATCTACCACACTGGCTACCCAGGATGTGAAAATGGATGTTAGTGCCAGCTCTCTGGAGGTCAAGGCCTGAGAGTTGGCCTTGGATAGTACTTCCTTCCATCTGGGATAGAGTGAGCAGAAGACCTGGACAGGGAGAGGGTATTCACACCAGGAGAGAGTATTCACACCAGGAGAGGGTATTCACACCAGGAAAGGGCATTTACACCAGGAAAGGGCATTTACACCGCAGCTGGAGAAGGGAATGTTTGCTTCCCAACTCCCCCAGCCTGCACAGCAGGTTGTTATTCTGAAGACAGCATTGTGAGGATGTCTCCAAGGGCTCTCACTCTGCAGAGTCCCCCCCCCCACACACACACACACTAGGGATGAACCAGGTAAAACCTGTGGCCACCTAGTAGGGATACAATGTATCCAGTGGTAGTGTTATCAATAGGTTTTCCCAAATGGCATCTGAAAGTTTTTCATTTTCTTTGTGATTTAAAAACTAAGAATAATTCCAGGACAGCCAGGGCTATACAGAGAAACCCTGCCTCGAAAAACCAAAAAAAAAAAAAAAAAAAAAAAAAAAAAAAAAAAAAAAAAAAAAAAAAAAAAAAAAAAAAAAAAAAAAAAAAAAAAAAAAAAAAAAAAAAAAAAAAAAAAAAAAAAAAAAAAAAAACCAAAACCAAAAACAAACAAAAAAAAAAAAACTAAGAATAAGTTTACATTCAAGAAATGCTGGGAAACAGAAAAACAAAGGAAAGAGACACTTTGTCCCTAACCTAATGCATGATTTCTTTTATTTGCATGCAGACAATGCACACAGTATCACATGGGAACTGAAACCCATGTGCTTTCTGTCCCTGGGAGAGCCACGCAGCCACGCAACATCGAACCCTGAGCATGTCCTAGCACCAGGACTCTGGTGTTCACTCAGTCTGTCCTGTACCCTTCCCTGTAGATGTGAGAAAGATGCTGAAGTTCAGACTCCTGCAGATTGGGCTCGGGGTCTGGTTCCAATGTAAGGTAATGCTTCTCTTTCAGATCTTCCTAGCCGTGGCCAACTTTGGGCCAAATGAAAGGGGTCAAGAGTTCTCTGTCATCTACAAATGGAGCCCCAGGAAGTTGAAGTTCACCCTTTACCAGAGGATTGCCACCCACAGCGCCCGTGACTGGGAGGCCTTTGAGGTGGACGGAGAGCACTTTCTGGTGGTAGCCAACCACCGAGAAGGTAAGGCATACGTGGCCTTTGACCTGGAAGGAAACCGTTGTACACTTTGTGAGCAAGGGTGAATTTTTCATCTTCTTAAAAGAATATATATATATATATATATATATATATATATATATATATATATATACACATACACATAAAGTTGGGGCTGGAAAATGGTTCTGTCAGTAAAGTGCTTGTCCTACAAACATGAGAGCCTGTAGAGGATCCCAGGGAGTCACTGCAGCTAGTGCAGCCTAATTGGTGACCCCCAGGCCATGGAAAGGCCTTATCTCAAAAAGACAAGGTAGACACTGGAGATTGGCCTGTAGCCTTCATATGAACATGTCACATGTATATATGCACACACACACACACACACACACACACACACACACACGCACACACGCACACACGCACACACGCACACTAAGTCACGCTTGACCAATTTCCTGCAGTTTACCCCTGAAATATATGGTCAGAGGTAGGCCACCTAAACTCCATCACAGCTGCAGATCACCTAGGTTAGGAAAACAGGGAAGCCATGTGGTTCCTGCCTACCAGCGAATCCACTGGACCCCGGTGTGGACTGTATCCAGCAGCTTGCCTCCTAATTGTGAGGAGGAGCCAATTCAACACAGCCAGCCGGTGGCATACTGACCATAAACCAGGCAGTAGATGCAACATTAATGTCAATGGGGGCGTGGCCATAGAGGGAGCCAATTAGGAGGCTGCCATTGCTGCTTCCCTGAGTGTAAGCTTGGACTCCATAACATCAGAGCAGGTGGCACAGCCTGGGCTGGCTGGGGAACCCGGGGTCTGAGTCAGGGCCTTGGCATTATGGTGGCCAAGTCTTCCCAAACCAAGGATGGATGTCTCAGAGGCCAGCTGCATGGTTGCTCTGAACCATCTCTCTGGAGACTCCACAGCCCAGTATCCACCCAAGTGTGCATCTCACCAGGCAGCCTGGGAGGTGAAGCCTCAGCCATTGCACTCAGAGGAGCCCAAGACCCCGACAACAGGGTACCCCAAAGCATGAGTGCTCCTGAAGAGCAGGTACTGGAGAGGAGGATCATAGGGGGAAGAAGACCTTCCCAGAAGGGCCATTGGAGAGCAGCCCCATGAAGGGAGGCTCACAAGGGAGGACCTCTGGGGAGCATCACAAGAGAAGGTCTCCATGGAAGACACCCTGGTAGATGCATGCAATGAGCATCATGAGGGAGGACCTCCCCAAAGGGCACCATGGGGAAGGACTTCCATAGAGCATCACAAGAGAGAAACACCTGGGGAGCACTATCCAGGGAAGACGTCTAGGGAGCACCATGGGGGAGAAGTTCCAGACAAAGAGAGGGTGGTATGAGCAAGTCTAACCTATTAAGGCAGGAAAGGGCCAAGGCAGGAGGAGGTAAGGCTGGAGGAAGGTCCAGATGGCCTGCAGGTTTTTTCCTCTGCCCATGCAAGCTTGGAGGCTGGGGATAGAGACTACCTGAGGGGTGCAGTAAGGGAGGGACTTGGGGATACAAGGAATGTGCACAGTAGTTGTCTGTGCTCCAGCCAAGCTGTGTCCTGCAAGCAGCCGTGAACCCCAGGGGACAGCGCCCCTCCCCCAGCTCTGACCTTGGTTCCAGGGGACAACCACAACATCGACAGCATGGTCTACAGGTGGAATCCCAGCAGCCAGCTCTTTGAAGCCAATCAGTCCATTGCCACATCGGGTGCCTACGACTGGGAGTTCTTCACCGTGGGGCCATACTCCTTCCTGGTGGTGGCCAACACCTTCAATGGCACCTCCACCCAGGTGCATTCCCACCTGTACATCTGGCTCGTCGGGGCTTTCCAGCTCTTCCAGTCGTTCCTGGTAAGGGGCCTGGGTTCTGAAGTACCGTGTGTGATGTGTTTATATAAAGATAAAGAGAAGGGGGGATATGTTCTATGGAGCTGTGGTGAGATCTATACCACAGGCACCCTTTCCCTCTGAGGAACCAACCACACAATGGTATAGTATAGAATAGAGTTTATTCAGGGCACAGGGAGGGGAGTTAAGAGGGTAGTAGAAGGCAGAGAAAGGCAGAGACAAAGAGTAGAGAAGTAGAGGAGTAGAGGCTGGCCATGAGCACGTGGGGGGGAGGGGCGGGGAAGGAAAAGTAAGAGCAAGAGAGCAAGGAGAGGGCAAGCAGCCCCTTTTATAGTGGGTCAGGCCTACCTGGCTGTTGCCAGGTAACTGTGGAGTGGAGCTTAGACAGAATGCTAACAGTGTGTGCCTGTTGGATGGGATGACCAAGGGGCAGGGCTCTGAAAGCCAGCATAGTGTGACCCAGTACCCAAGCGCTTGTCCCTCCTGAATGCTACAAGGCCAGGTGTCTTTCCAGGTGGTCTGAGCCCTCACTGCTTCTATTTCCTTTTGAGGAAAGCCTGAGTGTTTTGAGCCTGGGTTACTAAGAAGGGCACCCCGGGTGCTCACAGCAGGCCTCCCCATGGGCCACCGCTACACCCCCACCCCCTTCTGATCAGTGTCTGTGGCTCTCAAGTCTCCAGGGTGTATCAAGGCAACTTGCACTAACCAGGGGCAGAGGGGATCGGGTGGGGGCACAGTGTCCCCTTTTTGACTTGGAAGCCCAGTGGCTGGTCCACCACCCCTGCTGGCAAGACCTCTGAGCATCTAGATTTGTGGCACAACACAGTTTTATGATTCACAGATTCACAGCCTCTCCATGGGGGCTGCACTGGACCGCAGTAGTTTTGTGACTAGCAGAGCTCCCAGCAGTGACCTTAGTGGGGTGGGGGGAGGCACAGGCACAGCCAGAGGGTGGCAGCCAGTCTGCATTAAGCGCAGGGTCAAAGCAGAACCCTGAGCCTTAGGGCCAGCTGATTCCGTGCTGCACAGGAGGGCAGCTCCAAGAGTGACTCTGCTGAAGGAGGGGGAGGGGCACAGCTGGAACAGAGCAGCAGAGGGCAGGGTGCAGAGGCAGAGGCAGCTGGAAGCCACTAGCCCCCAGGGAATCACCAAAGACACAGAGAGAAGGGACTGGCTCAGCCCTGCTAGAGCTACAGGCTACCCTTATGAGCAGCACACACACACACACACACACACACACACACACACACACACACCTCCTCAGAACCCACAGAAGTCCACTTTCATGATTTGCCAATGTCTTTCTTCCTTTGCTTAGCCCTGGAGATGCCTTAATACATTCACCGTTTGCCTTTTTGCAATGTCATGAAACATGAGCTTTGAAGCAAACTGAACTGTATACCCTGTACGTACCTGCAAGCTGTGGGGATACACACCCACCTCTGCAGGGCATGCCTTTCTGGAAGGGTCTGTGGGGCAGGGACTCAAACCTGGCAAGCTCCCATCCGTAGGGCAGGCACTGCCAGGGCACCATGGCTAAGTGCACAGTGGTTCAAAGGGAGACTGCAGGCATCAGGGATCTTACAGCCTAGGGCCAGGTGAGCGGAGACGGACTGCCACGGGTGGGGGCAGGGGCGGGGGAGAGGGTGGAGTGGTGACAAAGGAGACTCTTGAAAGGTGCATTCATTAGCCACACCCTCCAGGGTTTCAGTGTCACAGTAGAAACGCCAGAGACTTCCACGATGGGGCCCATGGTCCATTGCTCCAGCGGAATAGCTGAGGCAGGGTGATTTGTAAGCAAAGGAAGTTTATTTGGCTCACTGGTCCAGAGGCAGTAAGCTCGAGGGCATTTAGCCTTGGAAAGGACGAAGTGCGGCTTCTACACAGCGTGGAGAGTAGAGCGGAAGAGACAAAGCAGGAGAGCTACCACATGGCATACCGGCATGTTCTCGCGACCTCAAAAAAAAAAAAAAAAAAGATTGACCCAGACAGGCCTGGCAGACCTTACCTTCCCAGCTAAATCGGGTTCCAAGCCTCCATGTGAGTTTGTGGAGACATGCCAAATTCAGGCCACAACAGTCTAGAGACAATGGCTTCCTACCTAGGCAGAAGTGGCTTGGTGGCAGATGCTGACAGACATCCAGGAAGCTGCGAGACACACCTGCTCGTGGGAGCTGGAGCAGACACCAGAAGGATGCTACACAGGCTGAGCCTGAGGTTTCTTGTGGCAGCCGTTAAGCAGGAGAGAAACCTTGACTCCAGGACTGGTGAAGGGGGCGGGGCCAGATGATGCTTGTGGGTATCGAGAACAGCAAGGCCCACCAAGACGTGGGACACAGAAAAGACAAACCATGCCCCATCTTCTGCCCAGGCCTCAGAAAGAGCAGGAGAAACCCCCCCCACACACACAAACATGCTTGCACATGCATGTTCACACGCATGCATTGCTGACACGGGCTCATGTGAACACTGTTGAGACCCCCTGTGCCTATACTGTTGTTTCTACACATTTTCCTTCTTATGAACCCCGCTCTCACTCTTTCCTCCCTCCCTCTCTCCCTCCCTCCCTCCCTCCCTCCTTTCCGTCCACCCTCCTAGGAGCTTACAGCCATCCATACTGCCATTTCGTACCAAGGATCCTAAAGAGCAAAGGGCAGACCCTCCCCATCACCAGGTGTTCACACTGGGCATCGGAGCTCCAACCAGTGACAGTGTCCAGCCTTTTGCCCCAGATTGCCGGTCCCAAGGTGGTGGTGCAAGGCCAGGGCCAGCTTCCCATTCACCTGCCTAGAGGGTTCTAGAGTGGGCCTCGAAATCAAAGTGTGCTCTGGGGACTAGACCAAGCTGTGTCAGGAACAGAGAGCTCGTGTAGCACACACAGTCCCTGGGTTCAAACCTCAGCTCTGAAAAAAAAAAATCTCTCCACCACCAAGTAGAAAGCACACAGACCAGTCACGCAGCCTCAGAATCAGCTCTGGGCACCATGCAGGTGGGAATTTGCTTCTGAGGTTACTAAAGACTTTGATCTTGTAGCTGCCGGTGTTCTGTGGTTTGGGAGGCGTCAGTAAGGTTTGTGGGAGCAGGGCAGGGACATCAGCAGTTACCTGATTTGCAGGAGTAGATAATTACCTCATCAGACATGATGTCAGAATAACACTGAGTGAGTCCAGAAGGTCAGGACTGTTTCCCGCAGATACTTGCATGTGCAAGAGTATGTGTTGCGTGAACACATGTCCCTAACATGGCCACCCTTGGGGCCTGGCCATAAGGATGCCTCCCTGCCTTGGTTTCCTGGTCTGTGACATGGGTATGGTCAGAAAACATCCCTCTCAGGCCAGCAGCACCTGGACAGCCCTCAGATAATTCTGCTCTGGGCTATGTAAAGACCACAGCATACCTGTGACTTCTGCATTCACCCAGATAGAAACTGGCCCTGACCTTTGCTCGTTGGGAAAGCACCAGATATGGGGAAGACCTCTGTGGTCAGGCAAGAGCACATAGCGGGATATCAGGAGTTGGCCAGGTAGTGTGCTGTGCTCAGGGACCTCAGGAGTGCATCTCCAGGCAACCTTGGGTACCTACTTGGCCTGAGTGCCCACTGTGAGGGATCAGTACCCCGAGGACCTCTAATTGACTGTCCTCCCCGGCAGCTGAGGCAGCCCTGGCTGTGAAGCCTCCTTCCCTCCTCTCCTGGCACTCCTGGACCACAGAAACATCCTCATTCCCTCCATCCTCCAACCTCCATCAAAGCCAGGCTGTCTTTTTTGCCCGGCTACTAATCCATTGATGGCAGCCTTTGTATCCTACCCACCCTAATGGGAGCTGTGGGATGCCAGGTGTTCCTGGCAGCAGCTCCTGGAAGTGCCTTTATCCAGCCAAGGTACTCTGGTGGCACATACCCAAATGCTTGGACAGCAGGCAGCTCTCTGGGGGGAATTCCTCTGAGAAAGAGGGAAGGCAGTCTAGCCCAGAGGGTATCTGACTACCTGGGCTCCAGCACCAGGAGCAATCTAAGCCACAGAGCCTGACCTAGCCTGCAGCTGCCCTTTCACCTCTGAGTGGGAGGGGCTTGCAGTGAGGGTAGTGAGAACTTGCGGAGGTGGCAGAGGTCTGGTAGCTGGGCCTGGGAATCCTTGTAGCCAGTGACTAGTTAGCTGTGAGCCAGCCACCTGGCCAGCTAAGGGTTCAGAGATTGAGTTGGCTGGGTCCCTGCAGGTCTCCACCAGTCTCCGTCAGACACTCCCAAGGAACCATGGACAAAGTGAATCTTAGATAAATAAATGAAAAATGTTTTTTTATAGGATTATATCCCAACTATTGTGAGGGATATAGGAAGAATAGAATATCATTTCTCAAGTACTTTATATTGGGGGGTACCAACATTTTCTAAGTCAGCACCCTGGCCCTGGCCCTGACCCACCAGGCTCAAAGAGAGGACAGGACCTCTGAGCCCCACCTACCTGAGCACGCAGCAGGCTTTGTATCTCTCTTAGGGACACTGCAGGCTCTCCAAGAGGTGACTGAAGCCCCTGACCCAGCACCTGCCCGGTGGGGTGAGCCTCACATACCCCATGAGGAAGGACTCCTGACATACATTAGCTTCTGCCCTTTCCGTACCCCAAAGCTGGCTCTGTCTCCCCAGGCCTCTCCAGAATGGCTTCCTTCACCCCTGCTCCCCACATGCTCTGGATGTCCTGCAAGTTTTGCCTCCCTGAGACCCTTTCCTGACTTCCCACCCACTGACTCCGTCTCCTGCACCTACACTTCAGCCACTCTTCTGCACTCCCAAAGCCCCACCCCCAGCTCTGGGCTTCTGAGTGGCAGGAAAGACACTTAGCTGCTCCCTGGAGCTGGCCTGGCTCCAGCAGGAAGGTGACACCTCTCACACAGGTCCAGGAGAGCCTCCTGCTACCTCGGGGTGGCACAGAACAGCCAAGACCAGGGCTTCCTGTGCAAATCCCTTCAGGCCCCATTAAGGCAGGTGAGCAGGCAGCAAACAGTTCAGATCTGAAAAGGAAGCCTTGGTGATCCCGAGGGAGATGCATACTGTGTGGGCGTGTATATGCATTCACACAGGCCTATACACATGTGTGCATATGTTCAGACACACGCTTGCAGGCGTGTGCATATATTTGTGTGTGTGCACAGACATTGCGTATGTGTCATACTCGTGTGTGGACATGTTCCTGTGTACATGCACACACAGATTCCTGTGCATATACATACATGTACACATGTGCTGCGGGCATGAAAGTGCACCTGTGTGTTTGTGAGTGTGTATGCCTGCAGGTATGTAACATGTATGTGGTCGGCAGGGACTATTTTCTCAGCACTTAACTTGCAAGAAGCAATACGGTGACATTCAGGGCACTGCCTGTGCCCTGCCCTGCTTGGGTGGGGGTCTGGCAGTCTGAAGGTCCTGCGGGTTAACTGGAGTAGTCCTGAGACTGGTCCCAGCAGAATGGACACAGCCCTGTGGGAAAGTAGGCTGATCCAGAAAGTCTCCACCCTGCCCCAGGACTTTGTGGCCCAGGACTCCGAACCTCTTGTCCTCCAGAGTCTCGTCCCTCAGATGAATCTTACGCCTCTCGGGCGTCTTAAGCTCTTTCTGGATCAATCTTCCTTCCAGCTGCCTCCTCTTTGGATTCCCAGCTGGTTCTTGCCCCACTACCTGGGCAGCTGAGCTCAGCGTGTATTGGCGCCCTCTGTTGTCCGTGGAGAGAATGCTGTTACATTCTGCTGGCCAGTCAGACTATAATCAGCGAAGGAACAGGGCCTCTTGTTTAGTGTGCAGACAGGGAGTTAACTGACCTATACTGAGGGCAGGTTAAAAAACAAAATAACAACAACAACAAAAACCCTCCAGAGGAAGGCTATGAAGATGATTCAGTAGGTAAAGTGCTCACCTACCATTTGGTCCCTAGAACCCTGGTAAAAATGTTAGGAGTGAGCCGGCCAGTGGTGGCACACGCCTTTAATCCCAGCATTGGGAGGCAGAGGCAGAGGCAGAGGCAGAGGCAGAGGCAGAGGCAGAGGCAGAGGCAGAGGCAGAGGCAGAGGCAGAGGCAGAGGCAGAGGCAGAGGCAGAGGCAGAGGCAGAGGCAGAGGCAGAGGCAGAGGCAGAGGCAGAGGCAGAGGCAGAGGGATATCTGAGTTCCAGGACAGCTTGGTCTACAGAGTGAGCTCCAGGACAGCCAGGGCTACACACAGAAACCCTGTCTTAAAAAATAACAACAACAACAGTAAAAGTTAGGTGTGTAGTAAGTAAGCACGTGCTTATAATCTTAAATTCTAGAGAGACAGAGATGAGTGATCCCTGGGGCTCACCGATAGCTTCATCGATGAATGCCAGGTCCTACAGAGAGACCCTCTCTCAGAAAATAACAAAGAAAATGGTTACTGGGTGATAATACCTGAGGTTGACCTCTGACCTCCACACACATGTGCACACATATGTATGTATGTATGTATACTTGCACATATGAACACACACACATGGAAGTTCCAGAGCCATTTCCCACACTGGCTGTGCAAGATGCCGTTCAAGCAGGAGACTCCTCAGCTCAGCTGAAGCAAGGGCTTGCAACTGACCTGTCTGGAGCACAATCTACAGCATGGCTCACTCTGTCCCCAGTTAGGACAACCTGGGTCAGCCCCAGGATAGCCTGCCTTGTTCAGAGAAGCAGCTACTGGCTGTGTGGCTTGAACATCCCTGTCCTGGGTTCAGGTCCCCATTGTTCAATGAGAATCCCAACAGATGTTGGCCCAAGGTGTTATCCCGAGACATAGGGGGAAATCACCTAATGAACAGGAATCTGTCACTGGCTAGTAGACATGGTGATTCCTTATAGCAGTTGCATGTGCTGTTTTTGCCCTCTGAGGAGAGTCGAGCTTCTAACAATTAGCTGTTGGTCCCTTTGGCCCCTGGAAGTTAGGTTCTAGCCTTTGCTTTGCTGTGTCTACCTTCTGCTTTTAGTTCCAGGCCGTAGTTCTGCGCCCTTCACCTTCCTCGATCCTGGGCAGCCTTTCTGTTGAGGCCCTGAGACCATACAGTGGCAGCCTCGGCCCTCAGATGGACAGTGGCTTCTGATCTAGCTCTTCCTCTTGCCACAGGCTCCACCCCTCACCTTCACAAGGCAGCTCCCCCTCTGTATAGCTCAGGGCGGAAGATACAGACTTGATCAGGAGCTAAGACTGCAGAGCCCCTGGCTGTGGCTTGGGGTTCCTGAACACTGTTAGAGCACTGTCCTCAGCCTTAGACCCCCATACAGGCTAGCGTGCTCCTCCCCATGCCCTGGCCTCCTGTCCCTCTGTCTTCTTAGGCAGTCACATACTGACTAGGGCTTTTCTAGTGACATTCCCTCTTGCTCAGGGCCTCAACAGAGGCCCTGGACAGGGATTGTGAATGTCTCCAGCCCACTCCTTCCACCATATACCACCATCCGTGCACTTTCTTTGTGTAGGCCCCTCATACAAATGGATCTGCACAGCTTCAGGTCTGTGGTAAGGGCTCTGTTTCCCCCACCACCTCACTCCTTATGGGGCTGAGTGACCTCTGGAGCAAACAGGCAGAGGAACTCTGGAGTCTTGGTAATAGGATGGCAGCCAGGTGGCCTCGGTGGAAGAGCTGGCACTAGGTCACTGGGCAAGGTGGTGATGATATTGGTGGCATGGCCCCGGGAGCCATTCTCACCGGGGCCGCTCTTCATTTGCTCCAGACATTCGGTGCCGCAGACTGGGAGGTCTTTCACATTGGCGAGAGGATCTTCCTCGCGGTGGCAAACAGTCACAGCTACGACGTGCAGATGCAGGCACAAAATGACACCTACGTCCTCAGCTCCGTCATCTACGAGCTGAACATCACCGCTCAGACCTTTGTCAAGTTCCAGGACATTCCCACCTGCAGGTACCAACCAGGTGGTTGCAAGGGCAGAGTGAGTCGATGGGTGGGTGACACAGGAAAGGCTTGCTGGGGCCATCCCCAACTTTCTCCCAAGACACCTGGCCAGAGCAGGTAGCCATAAGGAGGACCATCCCCATGGATGGCCCTGTATCTGTGGCTGCTTTCTTCTCACAAGAAAAGCCTAGGGGCTAGAGAGATGGCTCAGTGGTTAAGAGCACTGACTGCTCTTCCGAAGGTCCTGAGTTCAAATCCCAGCAACCACATGGTGGCTCACAACCATCCATAATGAGACCTGATGTCCTCTTCTGGTGTGTCTGAAGACAGCTATAGTGTAGTTACATGAAAGAAAGAAAGAAAGAAAGAAAGAAAGAAAGAAAGAAAGAAAGAAAGAAAGAAAGAAAGAAAGAAAGAAAGAGAGAAAAGCCTAGCGTTGTGAGTTCACCAAGAGAAGGCCCAGCTCCACAAGGAGAAATGGTTTGTCTGTCATGACACAGGCGTGAGCATCAGGGAGGTCCAGGACCTCAGACAGGTGTCCCCTCCCACCATGCGCTTCTAGATCCTGACCCACCTGCTCTGCAGGGCCACCATGTTAGCACTGAGAAGGCAGAGCTGTCCCTGCTCACGTGGTGTTCCTCTGGGAGGACTCTCACTACCTCGAAGGTTTCACGTGGTGTTCCTCTGGGAGGACTCTCACTACCTCGAAGGAAACCTCAGTTGCAGCTACACTGTCCCGACAGTGACAGCCGAGTCACAGGGCTGAGCTTCAGGCTAGGCCCAGTGTGGTTATCCAATCCAGAATGCAGTGGGAACTCACACAGGGATCTTTATTCCTTAAGAGCTATTAGAGACATTTGCCGCCCCTCCTGAGTGCCAGGTACTCCTCAGCCTGAGAGAGAAAACACTGAGGGAATTTAGACTCTTCCAAGAAAAGACTCTAAGGCCAACAGTCAAGTAAATGTAAGGTTGATAACTGTGGCATCACAGAACACACAGGAACTTCTACTTTGGCTCACTGCTTTGATTGACAGGTACCCACAATGTTTAGTTTTGACAAATATATATATATATTTGATTAATATATATATATTTGATAAATATATATATATATATATATATATATATATTGATATATATATATATATATATATCAATATATCACCTGGGACAAAGAACAAAAAGAGGAAATAGTAATGAGGAAATAGTAACGTCTAGCCCAACCCAGAACCACTCTCAACAGAGCTACCCATGGGCTCTGGGCCCAGTGGCCCCTGGAGGGAGTCACATTGCCATACCAGACTCCCACATCTAGAGCTGGGAGTCTGCTGAGAGTTAGGTTTAGAATAAAGCACCCAGTAGGCCTTTTGAAAGAAAGCAAAATCCACTGTAGAAGAGCTGAAGAGACAGCTCAGTGGTAGAGGGTGCTTGCCACGATTTCAGAGGACTCAGAATTCCATTTCCAGGTCCTGCATGGGGCAGCACTGAATCCTCTGTAACTCCAGCTCCAGGTGGAATCTGATGACATGCCCCCTACTGGCTGCCATGGGCATTGCACTCACACAAACACTGGCACACATACACATGCATGCATGCACACACTTAAAAATGAAGATAAATCTTATTGTTATCTTGTCTCCCCCCCCCATCTGAGGACCGAACCCAGGGCCTTGCATTTGCTAGGCAAGCGCTCTACCACTGAGCTAAATCCTCAACCCCTTTAAAAGAATTTTTTTCTTTGTTCCATTTTTCAATTTTGTTTTTTTTTTAACGTGCATTGGTGTTTTACCTGCATGTATGCTGTGTGAAAATGCCAGATCTTCTGGAACTAGACAGTTGTGAGCTGCCACATGGGTGTTGGGAATTGAACCCAGGTCCTCTGGAAGAGCAGTCACTGCTCTTAACCTCTAAGCCATCCCTCCAGCATCAAGATAAACCTTAAAAACAGAAGGAAGGAAGACGTTGCATAGTGGGAGAGTGAAGTGTAACTTAGGAGACAAGACCTGCCCAGAGTCCAACATGGGGCCTGGCATCGGCTCTGCAAAGGCTTTAGTGTTTTTACCCCACCCCCTGTCTCCTCAGTGCACTGGACTGGGAGTTCTTCTCCGTGGGAGAAGATCACTTCCTGGTGGTTGCAAACTCCTTTGATGGAAACACCTTCTCAGTGAACAGTATTATTTACAGGTAAGAACTGCTGAAGGCCAGCGGCCATCCTCTCACCACAGGGTTCATAGTGTGGGGTCAGGGTGGGGTGGGGGGGACTTCCGTCCCCTCACAGGTGACCCCAGGCTCAGAACAAATCAAGAGTATCAGCCTGAGAGTGTGTTTTACCAGTTGTGACCAAGGCAGGGCATCTGATGCCAGTCTGTATCTGCTACATCCCGAGGGCCACACCCCTCCGATAATGACTCTCAGCTAAAGATGCATAGATGGACACACTAAGTGGGAATTTATAGGGCCTGGTTTTCCTCTCCCCCCCCCCAATTTTTTAATTAGGTATTTTCTTCATTTACATTTCAAATGCTTTCCCGGAAGTCCTCTATATCCTTCCCCCTCCCCTGGTTTTCCTCTTATATTGAGATACTCTCCTTGCTTTTTTTTTCTAGTAGTTCTTGAGTGTTTAACCATGAGTGGGTTGGTTGCATTCCCAACATTTTGTCAGTTATTGCATCTAGTCACCTGAACACATTGTCTAATGACTCTAAAGGCTTCTCTCTTGGGAGGGGGCTCAGTGTGGGCTCCCCCTCACCCTGGCTGTCTCTGCCACAAAGGTAGCGGCACCCTTACCTGGAAAGGCTTCTATTGCTTAGTTAGTTTCCTAACTAGCACAAAGTTCCAGAACTATCTTGGACAGCAGCAGTGGTAGCCAACAGTTCTGCTTGTGGCTTTGATATAAAGGTCATTGCTAGGGAGATGCTGAGCGGCCTGCCTGGCTCCTGATTCCCTTTGGCATCCATAGCACTTGGGGTGGGAGATAGTGATCTGCTGGTATGACGACAGACAGCGGACAGTGAGAGATTTGTTCTGAGCTGAGCCACTGAGGCCAACTCGGACATTCTTCATCCCAGATTCCAATTGCCGACTCCCAGAATTTCTGCATCCTTCTGGATTCCAGTTGTAGGTCGGACTCTGGTTTCTGAGAGGAAGTGAAGTTTGTCTGTGACATCCCATAGTCTATACAATGCAGCTTCTCTCCGCACTTGTCACCAGGACAGTTTCTGGGATCTCTTTGTGACTCCATCTCTCTCACGCTTATCTGCTTCTTCAGGTCTCCACTCTCCTGAAATGCTTCGGTCACCTATAGCTTATTAGAAAGTTATGGCTTTGCTTAGACTTTCAGATTCATTGCTGTAGTCTTTTGAGCATGATGAAGTAAATTCTAAAGGAGTTGTTAAAGGAGTGAGATGGCTAGGTGGCTAAGAGCACGCGCTGCTCTTTCAGAAGACCCCCCTCCCAATTCAGTTCTCAGCACCCACATGGTGACTCCCAACCATTCATAACTCCAATTCCATGCACGCAGTCTGGAAAGGTCACAGGACTATTCAAAATCATGGGACACATGCCACACACACATAAAAGTAAAACCCTCATACACATAAAATAAAAGAAATACATTTAAAAGAAAAAATGAATTTATGTTGCAGAATAATAGTGGCCAAGAAACTTTTGAAAATACTTGGGAGATGTCTCAAGGACCCAAGTTCAATCCTCAGCACCCCTCACAAAAGCCAGCCCATGTGCGTAATCCCAGCACTGGAGCAGTGGAGATATACCTGTCTCTGGATCTCTTTGTTCAGCTGGCCCAACCAATTCAATGAGCTGGGTTCAGTGAGAGATCCTGAGAAAATGGGGATGATTGAGAAAGATACCCTAAAGATACCTATCTCTGACCTCCACACACATGTGCATGCAAATGAGCACATATATACCCCCCACATATATACACACATAGACTCACATAGACACATACACATATACCACATACACACCATACATATACACACATACACATACACACACACAGAGATGCACATAGACATACATACACATAGACACACATAGACATATACCACATACACACCATACATACATACACACACACACATAGACATACACACCATACACACACACACACACACACACACACACACACACACAGAGGAATATTGAAGGAAAAACCTGTTAATGTATAAATAAACTAGGGTTGGTTTTGCCTAAAGTGAACTGACAGGTGACTGGGCTGAAATATGGCTCAGTAGTAAGGCACTTGCCTGTCATGCCTGAGCCCTGGTCTCATTCCCAACACTGCAAAATAAATTTTAAGAAATAGGCAGGGAGAATGGAATACAGCCAGGAACAACTAGAAATCCATGGTCACCTAATCCAATAAATTATTGAATTCCAAGTCAATGGAAAATGACGTGTTGTGTATAAAATATCTCATAGAATCACCTATGGACAACAGAGCAAAGCTATCGCTACGTTGTATCCATGGAAAAAAAGTTAATTTTATATGGATTAAAGATCCAAACATAAGCTGAGCAGTGGTGGAGCACACCTTTAATCCCCAGCACTCAGGAGGCAGAGGCAGGCAGATCTACAGAGTGAGTTCAAGGCCAGCCTCATCTACAGAGTGAGTTCCAGGACAGCCAGGGCTACACAGAGAAACTCTGTCTTGAAAAGAAAGCAAAGAAACAAAAAATCCAAACGTAAAACACTTCAACAACGAAAAGGGTAGAAATGCAAAGTGACCTCACGTCACGTCAAACATGTAGAAGCTGCCGTCTGGGGAGGACGCTCAGGACTATTCAAAATCAGAAAGGAGTCTCTCAACACACACACACACACACACACACACACACACACCTTATGATCAACAGCAAGCAGATGCCTTCAACCTAGAGAAATGGGTGAAAGCCACAGGCAAGACTCCAGGCGGACACAGTGGAGGGTATCTCTGTGCTGAGATGGCCCAGCTGCACAGGTTAATGTGGCTATTTTTCATAACGTGGCAGAGCCTGCCCTCACCTGCTGGGTTTGAGGATCAGCACCTTTTGACAAAATAATGTTGGAAAATATTAACATCAGAGCCCCTGAGGCTTGACCTGCGGCTGCTGCTCTGGGATCTGGGATGGGGGACAGCTTCTCTCCTGGGCCTCAGTTTCCCACTTGACCCTCGGAGCACCTGTGTGGAGGAGGGGACCAGGCTGATTATCTCTTCCACAGGTGGCAAGGCTATGAGGGCTTCGTGGCCGTACACAAACTCCCCACTTTTGGCTGTCGGGATTGGGAGGCCTTTAACACCACTGCCGGCTCATACCTCATCTACTCCAGCGCCAAGGAGCCCCTCTCCAGGGTCCTGAAGCTGAGGACTGGCTGAACTCACCCTGGATCCCGCTGCCCCCTTAACACCCACCAGCTAGGCATGTGCAGCAGGCAGGACCCACCTGACCTGCTCTGGTCCTGGGGCAGGTGGAGAAGCCTGTACACCTCTCTACACTCTCTAAGCTGGCCTTTCCCCTCTCCCCCAACCGGGGGCTGTACCAGAGCCACAGTCCTGGTGACTGGTGGCCATATTTCAGGTGACCCTGGGGACCTTCAGGCTGAGGCCCAGGGCTGCCACCCAATCTCGGTGCTCCCAGCCTGTTCCTGCTGGAATTCTGCCTTAAAGGGACAGTTGCTATCACATTTTACCTCAAATACATAGGCCCTAGCAGTCTCTAGGGCTCCGGCTCTCCCAGCTACCCCTGCTGTGCAGCCTGATGCACATGCCATGACCAACACCTATTTATTGTATTTTATCTATATGAAAATATATTTATATTGCTCTTTACAAAAATACTTGGATGGCGTCCTTTTTCTTTGGGGGGCTCAGTAGTGGACACATGCAGAGAAAGACATCCTTCTGTAGGAGAAATTCTTCTCCTGATGCCAGTTTATTCTTAAAAGCACAGGGGGCAAAGTTAGATCAGAAATCCCAAGTCCCTCTCCTTCCTCAGGAACCCCATTATGAAGACACAGGTGGCTTCTCTGGCTGCACACCAACTGATCCCAACAGTGCATTGAACTAGTTCCATATACATGGACCCAAGGCCTTCCAGAAACAATCAGATTGCTCCTTCCCATGGTCAGGACAAGCGTTAGACCTCCCATGCTTCTCTGGATAGTTCCAGAAGTGGCATAGATGTGTTTCAATCCCAGAAGGACAGCACAGAAGGCAGGGACCCTGAGAAGCTCCCAGGGTAGGCAGGAAGCAGTAAGGCCTTGAGGGACATCCCTATGGGAGATGCAAGAGCACAGGTCTTCCACTCCAGGTCCTGGAATCCAGCAACCATTGGCAGACTGGAGGAGTGGGTTGTACAGAGGAACCCAGACGGCCTGTTTCCAGACCTTTCTCCAGCTGCCAGAGTTGGAACCAGGAGGCATGGCCAGGACCAAGGATGCTGTGGGCACCCACTCAGGGGCCTTGCCAGGTTTAATGGCACTTTTAAGTGCCAGGTGGACTTTGAGCAAGGGACTGAGCCATCTGTTTTATATGTTAGGTGTCAGCACCTGCATGGACACCAGAGTGTGCTCAAGCATTACTGCGACACTGAGACCCTCTTGCACACATATGCATGCAGGTCACAGAGGCTGACAAAGACAACAGTACAGACAGACAGAGCAGTCACGACCCCACTTAGGTTTTTGGTTTTTGTTTGTTTCGGTTTTATCTCAATTTTTGTAACGCAGTTTCATGTAAGCCCCTGCTGGTCTAAGGTTTGCTACGTAGCTCAAACTTGAGTTCCTGATCCTCCTGCCTCAGCCTCCTAAGTGCTGGGGATGCAGACGTGTGCTGCCTCCGACAGCTTCTAGTTACCTCCCTAACAGCTGAGTCCGAATCAGAAGTGAAGCAGATCATGGGGGGGGGTGAGGAGCCAGCACTGACTGGGGGAGCCCTGAGGACACCAGCTCTCACAATGATCTAAGACAAAGGAAGCCCAGCCAGACCAGCATGAGGAAAGAAACCAGATTTGATCGTCAGTTACCTCTCAAAAGAGCCAATGTTCAAGCGGTTATTTGGTCACACTTTACACACATCTTTTAAAACCTGATAGCTTTCTTGCTTGCTAAGTTCCTCGCAGCAATCATGATGGGCTGCCCACCGATTCTGATTTGGAATGGTCCAGCTCCAAAACTGAGCTCTCAGCCCAAGAAATAAACAGACCAGCACCCCAGGCCCAACGGGAAAGACATGTGCAGGGCAGTCCATTGGTTAGCTCAGGAATCCAGCGCTGATTTAGCCCCTACCTCACCCTTCACATGGGGTGCTGGCTGGGCTGTGAGAGCCATCCAGACTTTGTCATTCACATGGGCATGCTAGAAAAATAAACCTCTGAAGCCAGGGCTGCTGAGGAGAGGAGGCGCGGCCCTGTGGTCCTGAGATGTGCATCTTCCACCCTCCTCACGCCGTCTCTCTCCACGGCACTGGCTGGGGTGGAAGTGTGACAGATGCTGGACACCAGAGCAAGTTGAGTGCCAATCACTTCTGACAACATCCAGTGGACTCTGACCCCAGGCTCAGTGGGAACGAAGCTCTTGGTGAGTTCAGGATGCGTATCTGAAGACCTTCAGCCTCCCTCCTGCTTGTGGGCTGTGGTGGGAAATTCCCATGTAGCTCCTGGTCCAAAAAGGATCTGCCTTTCTCATCTGGGTTGCTCCTAAATCCCTGCTACCACACCCATATCCAAGGATCATGCTTAGGTCCATGGATCAGCCCAAATTCTGTTAAGGGTGGTCCTTGAGATCTGGGCAGGTCTGGGTTTGGGGACCCCTTATAATGATGGATAAAGCCGAATAAACTCTGCCCCCCCCCATCCTCAGTGGCTCCTGTGGAGACCTGGGTCTCATGCTCCTGCTTCCCCCTGTGCACAGTGACACAGACATGTCACTGAGCCCGTGTCTGTCCTGCTGCAGGAGCTCTTGACACATATATAGGAGGGCACCACCTGTCCTGGACTGAAGGGCCACTAGGTACCCTGTGGTGGCTCTACATCCCAATAAGGGTCCTTCTCAGCCATCACTGCTTTGCCACTGGTCACCAAAACCAGAGAGGCTGAGGTGCCACCAAGGAGGTTCCAGTGGCTCTGCTCTTAGAGTCCCCTAGCAGGTGCCCAAGTCCCTCCAAACCAATAGGGGGTCTCTCCGAAGGACCACCCTGCCACCCTTGTGCTCTTATCCTCCTAGCTTGGAACTTAATGAAGGCACATACCTGTCACCAGAGCTGTTGGGGTCAGAGCTGGAGCCCCAACGGCCTTGGCAACTCAAGTTCTTCTTTTTTTTTTTTTTTTTTTTTTGAGATAGAGTTTCTCTGTATAGCCCTGGCTGTCCTGGAACTCACTTTGCAGACCAGGCTGGCCTTGAACTCAGAAATCCGCCTGCCTCTGCCTCCCGAGTGCTAGGATTGGCAACTCAAGTTCTAGCATTTGTCTTCAACAGACCAATTAGACAGTGAGGATGAACGCAGAAAAGACTCTGGGACACTCTGGGAGGAGGAACGAAAAGACACAGTGACTGGGCAGGGGTCCTCAGGTTTAAATAGACAGCAAGAGGTTTGTGTAACTAAGTAACCCCAGTCAAGATATGGTCCCATCCAACACTGGGCTCTCCTGCAAGGTGGTCTGACAAGTTGTCAGAACTGTGGGAAATCTCTTCCCGGGAGACAAGCTCCCCTCTGGCTGACATGTGAGAGCTAGCCTTTCCTTTGGCACAAGATGCCTGGGGAAATCCCAGTTCCTTTTGGTCAACTGCCTCAATGTCTGACAGCCAATGGGGGCGTGGGGGTGTGGTCTCTATAGTGTCTCTTCACTCCTCAGGATAGTTACACAGTTGCCTTCACTTCTGTGTCTCAGGCCTAGAGGGATTCCAATCACCTCTGTGAAGGAACACCATGCCCAACCCATTCCTCTTCCATCTAGACCCCAGCTTGGATTTTTCAGAGCAACTACAACCCTTCGTTCCCAAATGCTGGGGTCCTTCTAGAACCCATGGCTGGTAGATATGTGTCCTCCAGGAGGGTGGGGAGGCCAAGTCAATGGAACCTAGCTGACTTGGATGAACCTGGGCAGGAAACCTTTTTACCATGACAGGCTAAGACTCAGGACAAGGAGATGTATGAGTTCTACACACATTCCTGCAGCTGCTGACATGATGCTAAGCCTGGACATCTTTGATCACCTGGCCCTGGGTAGCCAGGGCATTGTGTGTCTAGGCCAGGGCACAGCCCTAGATTTCCTGACTCCAGAAGAGTAGACCAAGAGTGTCAGGTAAAAACACAGAATGACCAATCAATGTTGGACTTTGGACAAATGAGGAATATTTTTAGGGCGAGTAACTGTAACCCATATAGAATATTATGGCAGAGCCGACAGCCTGCAGTTACTCTACAAGTGGCTCCCTAGCACACAGGCAGGAGACTAGTTGCACAACATGGGAGAGATTGATCCCCACCCTGGTAATTTGAGTGTCAGTTTGGAGGGCTCTTGTAAGATGAAATATTTCTTCTTCTTCTTCTTCTTCTTCTTCTTCTTCTTCTTCTTCTTCTTCTTCTTCTTCTTCTTCTTCTTCTTCTTCTTCTTCTTCTTCTTCTTCTTCTTCTTCTCCTTCTCCTTCTTCTTCCTTCTTCTCTCATACAATACATCCTGATGGCAGCCTCTCCTCCTTCACCTCTTCTTACCCTCCCCCGCATCTCCCCTCCCCCCCAGATCCACTGTTCCTCCATTTTCCTTCAGAAAGAGGCCTCCCAGTGACATCAACCAAACTGGGCATAACAAGATGCAGTAAAACCAGCCCAGACCCCTCATATCAAGGCTGGACAAGGCAACCCAGTAAGAGGAAAAGGATCCCAAGAGCAGGCAAAAGAGTCAGAGACACCCCTCCCCCACTGTTAGGAGTCACCCCAGAACACCCAGCTACACAACCATAACCTCTATGCAGAGGACCTAACTCAGGCCCAGGCAGGCTCTGTGGTTACCGCTTCCATCTCTGTGAGCCCCTGTGAGCTCATGCCTAATACTGCCTGGAGATTAACTTTTAATCTGACCTTGAGGTTGGGTCATGCAGACAATTGGGCCTCTTTCGATCTATTGTAAGCCTGGATATATCAGGGGCCTGCAGGTCCATAGGTTGGACTTCTGTGTCTGCAGCATCCCTAGGTCCTCATTTTGTTGGCCTGGGGCATGATTGCTAGCCTCAGTCACAGGGTCAATCCCAAGACACCTGTTTGTTTTTACCATTTTCTTGCTTATGTGCATACCCAACTCCTACTCCAGTTCCTTCCTCTCTGTTTTTATTGATGTTGTTGTTGATGATGATGATGATGATTTGGGCATGAACCCGGGAACTTTCACATGCCAGGCTAAGTAACTCTACCACTGAGCTAAATTTCAAGCCCCTCCCCTTTCTTATTTTTTTAAGATTTATTTATTTATTTATTATTTATTATATGTAAGTACACTGTAGCTGTCTTCAGACACTCCAGAAGAGGGAGTCAGATCTCGTTACAGATGGTTGTGAGCCACCATGTGGTTGCTGGGATTTGAACTTAGGACCTTTGGAAGAGCAGTCGGGTGCTCTTACCCGCTGAGTCATCTCACCAGCCCAACCCCTCCCCTATCTTATCTCGATACAAGATTTTACTAAATTACTCAGGCTGCCCTTGAACTCACTAGCCTAAACTAATTTGTAACTTGGAATCCTCCTGCCTCAGCCTCCAGAGAGGTGGGACTGACCGGCCTGTGCAGGTTCTGCTTCTTTGCAGAACTCCAGACACAAACAGGCAAAAGTCTCTGAGCAGGAGTTAAGACAGCTCAAGTCTAGACCGGACAACCAACCACCTGTGGCCTTCAAGCCTGCCTATATGGCAAGGCTGGCCCAGGGCTGTTATGTGCTCTGCCCCCCCCCCCCACCAAAAGAGCACCTTCCCTTGACTCAGGTGATGTCCACATAACCTCTGAGGCATGATACAGTGTCCAGTCACCCAGGGAGCACCAAGGAGGGGAAGCAGTTGGCACACCTCACCAACATTAAGTAGACACAAAATAGGCAACTGTCACTTGTCTTCCACACAAAGGTGCCACCCTGTCCCTGGCTGATCTGCTGAGTGAAAGCAAACATAGAATCGAAACGTGTCAATCGAGGTTTTCAGGTGCTGAATTCAAGCCAGAGGGGAACAGAAAGCAGTCACATGTTCACCGCATACTCACCAGTGGCTGCAAATCGGCTTTGCATCGGATGGGACCCCGTGCAGCCCAGGCTGCTCGCTGAACCACAAGCTCATGGTTCCTGACCCACCTTTATCCCCCTGTCCATGATACCCCCCATACATACATATACACTTCCCCTCAGGCACTTGGCATGTGCACTCATATGCCTACCCTCCCATAGGTACACACATGTACACACACGCATGGACACACACCTCCAGCCCATCCTAGCCAAGGACTGTGTCATGAGCAGTGAGCCTGAGACCCCCTCCCACATGCTTGGCTCAAGTATGAAGCACAGTGCTCCCTCACAGTTGAGTCATGACGGTCCTCTTCCTACACTGAGTGTCACCAAAACCTTCTGCAAGAGCAAACGCTACATGCTTTGGATGCTAACAAGTCTGCTGTTCTGTGAGACCCATCCAGGTCATATACCTTTGTCACCTGCTTAACCTGGGCCTGCCTGCCTAACCCACTGCCTCAGCAGGCCCAGGCTCCCCTACAGCTGTGCCGCCCTTCCTTGATCCATGGGTTGGACTTCTGTGCCTGCATGAAGCCGCCATCCCCAGCTCCTCACTGAGTAGATGGTTGTCTGCTCTCAATGTTCCTGTTCGCCAGCCTTTGCCCTGCAGTGCCACACCAACTCCGGTGGAGTCTGTGTGACATGCAGCACAAAGTCCACAAAGTATGTTCAGACCTGAGATGCATGTTCCCCGGAACCGAGTCTCCCAGAGTGTGAGTCGCACTATCTTCCTGCCCGCAGGAACTCACACGAACACCAGATTCAGAGTCCTTCTACAGCATGCTCTTTATTGAAGCATTGAAAGAGGAAGACCCAGAGCCCGGAAAAGCCTTGGCTTATATAGCCAAGGAGGAGGCGTGTCTTAACCGGATTGGCTGCTGGGCCATTACTCAATCAAGCCCTGGGCTGGGCGGCAGTTAAACAACAGGTGCACGTGCTTTTGGGTCGTTTACTGGCTCTAAATGAGGAGTGGTAACAAAATGTCAGTGCCATCTTAGAATGGCAACAGAGCGGACTCCGAGCGGCTCTCTACACGAGGTCACTGGCTCAGCAATTGCTATTTGTGGTGGGGTGATGTGCGTTCTTTTCTTCTTCCTCATGGCCTTCTTGGCCCTTCTTGCTGATTCTGATAAAATCATTACTACCTTGATTGATCAAGGATGAAATATTTGGGGATGTGATTAATACATTGCAGCAACAGGAATCGTTTGTAGAAAATCCAGATGTTGTTGATAGTCATAGAGTTCAAGCTTTAAGGGGGCCTAAAAGTCCCATTCAGGATGAGCAAGAGTTTAGTAAGAATGAGCTAGGAATTCCTGTAAGAATAGTTGGTAGAGGAGGCTGGTGAGATGGCTCAGCAGGTAAGAGCACCCGACTGCTCTTCCAAAGGTGATAAGTTCAAATCCCAGCAACCACATGGTGGCTCACAACCATCCGTAACAAGATCTGGCTCCCTCTTCTGGAGTGTCTGAGGACAGCTACAGTGTACTTACATATAATAAAATAAATCTTTAAAAAAAAAAAAGAATAGTTGGTAGAAGGAAACAGTATTTAATTAGAGGCAGATGGTGGGCCCCTCCTATGTACAGGGGACCCTATAAGTTAAGAACAATGGCAGGACCTTTAACTTATACAGGGGCCTATGATGGGAATGGAGATGAATGGGTAAATATATTAATGGAGAGAGAATTCTATACTATACATTAAATTTTACGGAGTGACTTGCCAGAGCAAGGCCTCCTTGGTGTGTGATGACAAAGAGAGGTCAGAGAGCAATCATAAGGCAAATACACAGATCCTGGAGAAATTATAAGAGCCTGTTCTCTAAAGAGAGTTTTTAGAAGCAGTCACGAAATTTCCAAGTTGGCCAGAAGGCCCATAGAATTGTGAAGTTAGTATAAGTTAAAGTTAAACTTCTGACTGTATTTTGTAAGCCTCAGCTGGCAGAATTCTAATAGGATGACCACTGTCTGGGTACCCAATATGAGTCTCAAGAACTGCTTCCTGTTTTATTCTTCTGGTTTCAAGATAATTTGCTAATGTTTATCTTTGGGGTATGAGATGTAATGTAATGGCCTGTAGCCAAAAATTGTGTTCCTGATTAGAGTGTACATAACCTCAGCTGAAAATAAAGCAAATCGCAGCAGTTTCAGACCTCTCTTGTGTTTGTGACTGTCTGTCACACTGTGCCAAATCCTTACCTACCTAATACCTAATCCTTACCAAATCCTTACCTACCTGATTCTCTCCTGAGAATCAGGAGACCCTGATTCTCCCACAGAAGGAGACCCCACACTGGGTGGTCCGTGGCACTGCAGTCACTTTCATGAGGCTGCAGGGAAAGGTGGTAGAAGAAAGCATCCTTTGGCCCGCAGCCATTCACAGGTTTGCAGGTTGGTGACAAAATACAGAACTACCTCCCACAAGGTCCATTTCGGAGCCTTTGGTTCTCCCAACCAAAGCTCACGGCTCTCAGATAACCAACAGGTAGGCTACTGCAGGGCAGAGCTCACAGACGCCATGGAGAGAGAGGCAGCCCGAGGAAGAAGAATGGGAGAACTCGTGGAAGGTCTGTGTGTCCAGTGAAAGGGCACGAGAGGGTAGATGGGAGGCTGCAGAAGCAGAAAGGGAAGCATGGGTCCTCTTGACTGAGGATGGCTTCTGAGAGCTGAGCCTGGTTCCTTCTGCCTCCTGTCAAAGGACAGACAGCAAGTTGGTGACAGCCAAACACCCATGTCATGTTTGCAATACCATGTAGGCAGGATTAGGTAGAGCAATGTGTTGTCACAAAGTCAGTGACCAAACCCAGCTCAGCTTCCCCAGCTGTCTGGCAGAGCAGAAGACCCACGGGGACTCCTGGCTGCAGTGCTGACTGAGACAGCCCCGCCCTAAAGGAGCCTGTCTCTGCATACTTCTAGCTTCTAGAACCACTGGAAGCCTCTGACTTATGATCTCACTCCTCATTCCAAGGCCAGCTGCTGTGGCTGTATCTCTTTTCTTCCAGAGCCTCTGAGTCTCTCTTCCCAAACTGCTCCACAAGACCAGTTATCCATGACAACCTCCAGTCCTTTTCTTGGCAATGACCACAGTCGGTAAGGGCCACAAGATCTTAGTCGGCAATGACCACAAGACCAGTGTCACCAATGGCCACAAGATCTCGCTTGGCCATGACCACAGGACCATAGTCACCAACTGCCTCAGGACTACAGTTGGCAATGACCACAGGAACACGGTCACTGTATTAGTTAGGGTTCTCTAGAGTCACAGAACTTACGGAGTAAAAGAATTTATTGATGACTTACAGTCTGCAGCCCAATTCCCAACAATGGTTCAGTAGTAGCTGTGAATGGAAGTCCAAGGATCTAGCAGTTACTCAGTACCACTCGGTGAACAGGCGAAGGAGCGAGTGCCAGTCTCCTTTCTTCCAGTGTCCTTATATAGTCTCCAGCAGAAGGTGTAACCCAGATTAAAGGTGTGTGCCATCACACCTTTAATCCCAGATGACCTTGAGCTGGGGATCTCTGTCTTAATCACACACCTTTAATCCATAGCCGGTATGCTATCAAGATCTCCGTACCAAGATCCAGATCAGAGACTTCTATTTCCAAGCCTCCAGGTTAGGGTCACTGGTGAGCCTTCCAATTCTGGATTGTAGTTCATTGCAAATATAGTCAAGTTGACAACCAGAGATAGCCACTACAATCCACCCCTTGTCAACTTGACACAAATAATATACAATAACAAGGTTGTGAATACGCCTAACATAATATAACTATCCCTCGTACAATCGCAAACGCATTTATAAATTTACAATGGAGCAATGTCCCTTGGGAGCATCCTTTTAGTGTCTTAACTTAAATACAAATTGATGTTAAAGAAATTGAGAGAAAGATAAATGTATTCATTAGCAAAATAAGACAGGAGCATTCATATTACTTTATAATCCTCGCTTCTGCAACTGGTTACGTGGCTTTAATTGGTATTTATAACTACCTTCCTCTACTACCCATTCTGTATTTCCTTCACCTTCGGCAAGCACCTCAGCAGGTCTTGGCTGTTTTCCTGGAGGATTGACCCATACTTTCATTCCTGATGGGTCTGTGTCCTTTGTCATCCTGCTTGGATTAGGCTGTTGTAGTTTCCCATTGACTTTAATCAAAGGACATGGTAGTACTAAGAGACGCCCTAAGGGATCTCCTGCACTCCAGACATAATCCTGCTTACCTCCATTGTGGAGAGGAAATCCAATTTCCTCATGGTAATCTGGATCTATCACCCCTCCTAACACTGTTATTCCTTTCTTAGCCTGTTGGTTTAGGGGCATTAGAAGCCCAAAATGACCAGGGGGAAGTCTGAGCTTCCAGTTCAATGGAATGTTTGTTGTAGCTCCGGATAAGAGCACTCCCCCTCAGGCGCCAAAACTTCTAGGCCAGCAGAACCTAGAGTTATGGGGACAGGAAGCAAAAATTTTCCTAGAGGGTCACTAGGAGTGATAGTGAGTGGAACTATTCCCTTTTCCACCCCTTGATTCCTGGACCCATGGATCCTGGCTATGGGAGAAACTGTACCATATATCGAACGCTGATTCAAAGCATATACTGCCTTCTGAAGAA
>CACVCL010031329.1:0-32831 GCA_902729485.2 Mus minutoides
TACGCATACCCAAAAGACAAGTTTACCACATTCCATGTGAACTAATACTTTAAAAAAAGTTTGATAAATAATACAAATGCTGCCACATGTCAGCTTGCTGTCAAAGTTTTAAATGTTGACTTTCGCATCTGCTATTTACCTGATTACAGACAGGTAACAACTACATTTAAAGGAAAATGTACTTCAAGTAGCATTAGGCTAGGAGTTGTCTTGGATTAATGTATCAGAAACTAATTCTTTCTCTTCTACCTAAAATCTGCTTTAGTTTCAGTATTCCCTATGCGACAGCCTTCCAGTTGCCCAAACCAGAATTCTTAGAAGTTATTCTTGTTTCTCTTTACACCCACATTCAATCCTTTAATATATACTGTGGTCTTCTTAGCACTCCAGTGTTTCAGCCTGACTTGTACATGAGTATTTTGTGTGGTACACTAGAATAGAATTTGAACTGAAGTCTCCCTTTTGTCCTTCAAAGATCTCCCATCTGTGAACAGTTTATCTTACACCTGGCAGCTTGGGTGCTTGATCCTTCTGCTGCCTAAGACTTCTAAGTCAAAACCCTACAACCAGTCTTCATTCTTTTTAAACAGCCTTAAGTAGCGCAGGCTGACTTCAAGCTCACTAAGTATCGGAGAAGGGCTGGCCTTGAACTTCTAATCTTTCTCCCTCCACCTCCCTAGTGCTGGGTTAACATGCGTGCACCATAATTCCAGGTTTATGCGGTGCTGGGGATGGAACCCAGAGCTTCAGGTATGCTACGCTACATCAGCTACAGCTCCACACCTTCCCTCCCCCCTCCACCATTGCACTAAACAAAAATAAACATCTTTTAGTGGTTTTTACTGCCCCATGTCATACAACCAATTATTTCACATTAGTTCTCTTTCCGCAAGGCACAAAAGACACGAAAGAGGCAGACTGAAGAGAGAAAGGAGCTAAAACAGATATCAAGTGGTGGGCAGTCTTAGAACCCTCCGGTGTGTGACTCCTAAAGCACTTCTTGGGTACGGGTGTCAGCTTCTCTGAAAGCTCAGCTTTTGCACTACATCCCTGTGAACACTGCTCTTCATTTTTCGCCAGCGTGTTGAGCACACTATCTTGCCCGAAACGCGCAAACCCACCTGGGGCGCCCTAGAGAAGCTGGACATGCTCCCCGACCGGCGGCGTCCTTTAGCTCGCACTGGCCCAGCCGGGAGAACCAGCACCACTGGTCCGGCGGGAAACACAGACACCCGAGCACAAAGGTTCCTACTGCCGTCGTGCGCTCATCTGCTTCCCCGCCACACTCGGGTCCCCGCCGGTAGCCGTTTCGTTATGAGAAGAGCAGAGAATGTGGCTCCCGAGAGAATAATTTCCCACAATAGTTGGCGGGAAAACCGACGTAGGACATTATTTTCCAGCCAACCTGAGCGGCAGGAAACCGGAAGTGCGCGTTGCGCGCGGCTCTTTTGAGACCTAACTCTGAGTCCGGGCGCGAAGAAGATGGATCGGTACTTGCTGCTGGTCACTTGGAGGGAAGGGAAGTTTCGATCCGTGGCCGGTGGGGAGATCGAGCCCGGAGCTGAGGCGTCATCCCTGGAGAGCACCGACAAACAGCCTGGTAAGCTCTGGGCGGAGAAGAATCGGGAAAGACCGGCGGCGGGGAGGCGAAGGATCTGAGTTTCTGATGAAGTCCCGGAGGGAGGCGCATAGGTCGAATGGTCCCGGGAACGTGCAACTCTCTGAAGTAGTTTATATAAGAACTGAGCTAATGGAGTATGCCAATGGAAAAGATATAAAATTGTGGGTATTAGATGCCAGTGTCCCAAGTGCTTGGTGAACTGAATGTTTGCCTGGTTGAATCTCCTGGTGGCATAGTTATCGAATTTTTGCTTTCTGGAAAGGTATGCTTGCAGAAAGTAGTTTCCTGTGGTGTTCCTTCCACCTTGAAGAAAGCACAGAAAGAAACGATAGGTTCTGCAGATCTGAGTTTTACATTCTATAAAGGAAACATGCCACACTAAAAAAAAAAAAAAAAAAGAAAGAAAAAAAGAAATGACCAGCTTTAAAAGATTTTAGCTGCATTGCTTTTTGATGTACTTGACTAGTCTCTATATTACGTTTTCTTTGTTTTGATTAAGCAGACATTTTGAGGAAGAGTGTATATATAGTTCATATATACTTCTCTTGGAAGGAGGCTGATTTCTTGTTACTGACTAGCACATACAAATGAGGAGACTTGACTGTTTTCTCTGCTGTGTCAGCACTTGAATAGACTTGATCAACATGCATTCTGTGTGTAACTTACTGGCCTACATATCCTCTGATAGTGAAATTGAAACAGGCCCTAGATTATGTTAACTCTTGAGTTAGATGACTGAGTCAGGTCTTTATTTTTATAGATTTGACAGCAACCAATATTTATCAGTTCTTGAAGAGAAGCATCAGCGATTCAATCCATGCAGATGACAGTACATTCCCTGGTAAGTACAGCAGTGTAATGGTAATGAAATTCCTCTCCTATCCCCACCCGCAAAGTCTGACACAGCATTTTATTAGAAATCAGTTAGCTTGATAACCTAGGAGTACAAGAAAGATTTGTTGACTTTGAGAGGCACAGGGATATGGGGGTATCTTAAAGAAATTCTCAACTACATTACTATTCCTTCCTGATATTTGAATGTTGTAAGTTGTTATTAAAGTTATTCTGGGTTCCCAACTTGAGTTTTGCTTCCCTGTAACCCTTGCTCTCCTGGAACTCTTATCTGTAGACTGGGCTGGCCTTGAACTCACAAAGAGCTACCTGCTTCTGTCTTCCAAGTGCTGGGATTAAAGGCGTGTGCCACTGCTGCCCTGCTTGTGGAGAGGTTCTTGTCTTGAGTGAAGACAGCCTGTTACAACTCCCACTCTGACTTCTTTACCACACGTGGGTGTTAGTTTCCTGTCCATTTTTACTGATTCTCTTAAAGCAAAAACAGCTTTGAGGTATTCATCTGCTTTGACTTTCTGAAGTTCTCACTACTTTTTGCGGGTGGGGGGTGGGGGCAAGAAATCTTTCCTACTTTTAGCTCTATTGCTATTTCACAAATATATCTATTTGTAAATCTATTTGATAATTTTCTTCTCTTTTACTTCTCTATCTGATAATATCCTTTAAAGGCCCAGAAAAATACGAATATGGAGACAGATCAAATCCTACAGGCTGAAGGAAGTGTCTAGAGATGGCAGGAAAAATGTCCTCATTTTGAGAGCTGCAGCTCCCTTCCTTATTAGAGAACCTCCAGTCTCTCGGGGGCAGCTTTCCACTGAGGATTGATCTCCAGTATGTAGGTGTTGCACAACCTGTTGTCCAGGTTCTCTTATTGTAATGGTATTCTTATTAATTTCTGAAGTTGGTAAAGTTTAGAGAGTTCTTGAAAACGTTCTAGACTGGGTTCTCATGAAAGTATTCACTCTGCTTATAAGGACAGGGTTTCTTATGAGACACCCCTTTTGTACAGTAATGCAGAACTCTGCAAGCGACGTGTACTGAAGGCATGCAAGACCATCCCAATACATTAGACATTAGAATTGTTCCATGGCCTGTAACATTCCTATTAAAGCTAATTAAAAACTCTTGTTGGTTTTTAATGGCTGAGTGGGTAGGGTTGTTTGCTGTCATGGCTGATGACCCGAGTTCATTCCCCAGAACCTGTATTGAAGGAGAAAAGCAACTCCTGCAAGTCATCTTCTGATCTCCACACAGAGCTGTGACACACAGGTGTCACACACACACACACACACACACACACACACACACACAGAATGCAATTTAAAAAATGTAAAACACTGTTTTAAATATTTAAGACAGTGAAAGAAGTAGTAAAGATAATATTTACTGTGTGTTCCGTAGGTTAAAACATGAGACACAGTGAAATTGAAGTATTTTGTTTCTTTGTTAAAACGATTGAAAACAGTCGGGCATCACTTTCTACTTTGCCATCATAGAACATACAGATTTAGCATCGTTTCTGTGCTTTGGCGTCTTGTACTCTAGTTATATCAGCTTCTAGTGTTTTTTCTTTGGGCTGTCAGTATTGTGAACTATCCATACATTCCTTTAATGTGACTGTTTTTTTGCTAGCACCATTTTCCCTGGGACAGACATCCTTATCCGTTTTAGCATGTTTGTCACAGTTACTAACCTAGAACTCTATTTTTATAGATTTAAAAAGTACTTTCAGCACCAATAATTTTGTGTTTTGCTATTCTTCATCTTTCTCAGCAAATGCCTTTTCTAGTTATCTATTGGAAAAAATTACTACAATTCGTTTACATCAGAAGACCAGGAGGAAACAAAATTTAGATATTTTGCTTTCTCTGTGTAAAATTGAATCGTGAGATGTTCAATGATTAGTTAGCAAACTGTGAAAGTAGTATCATCATCAGTCACTGCATGGTACACTTTTCTTCTTTTTGGTAATGGTTTGTGTACTGAAAAGCTAGGTTGGTATAGTTATGCTGACATCTTTGTAAATTGTGTCAGGGTATTTGGACTTTTTCTTAATTGTAGTCAACAGCATTTAAGGTTTTAATGCAGGGAAGATGATCAGATGTTGTTCTTCCTGTTTCTCCTCCTCCTCCTCGTCCTCATCCACCTCTTCTTCCACCTTTTCCTCTTCTTCATTGCTTTTCTTTTAAGTGGGTGTGGGGTATTTATGTGTATATGCTTGTTATCATATGTGTGTGTCCTAGGGAATCCCCCTTCTCTGCCTCCCAAATGCTGAGATTGTAGGTGTCTGCTACACCTGCCTGGCTTTTATGTGGGCTCTGGGGATGTGGGCTGGAGTCCTCACAGTTGCATGGCACATACGTTATCTGTGAACTGTCTCCATAACCTGCAGGTCTGCTCTGAAGTACTCTAGTTGGATCAGACACATTAGGCACATTAGGTAAAGATATAGCTATTGGGATTATTGCAGAAGATCAGCTGAAGAGTGGGGCATGGGGAGCTCAGACAGCAAGCATGTAGGTAGCGGCTATCTGAGGGCAGTTAGAGGGAGAAAGCCTGACATAATGCTGACGTGGCTTAGTTAGGAGAAAGGAGGCATAACTGACATTAGAAGTCTGACTGGTGCCATTTACTATAAGAAGGAAGCATTACAAAGAAGGAACTATGATGACCTGTGTAGAACACATGGAGAGTTGCCTGGTAAGGTATTGTAGATATAAAAATTGAACAGATATGCCTATATCTCAAAGTACAGGAAGGTAGTGCTGGAGATGTAGTTATACAATCATCTGGGTATAGGTGGAAACCGTGTGAAAGAGGAGATTGTTTACAGATGATGGGAAGACAAAAACAAAACAAAACAAAACAAATCTCAAGAATGCCAGTATTCGAGTAACATCATTTTTAAGAGACGCCAGAATTAGTGCCACAGATCCAGTTGACGTAAGGGGAAAGTAGTCACACACTCACAGCAGTCACCATTGATTCTTCTCTGATTTATGCTGAGAGATTAAATATTAACAAAGCTGAAAATTAATAAGGTCGTAAAAAGTCAGTTATTAGCGACTTCAAGTACAATTTCAGTGGCATGTTAGGAATGAAAAGTCCACTAAAATGCCTTTGAAGGGTGTAGCAAAGCTGATGAGGAAGGCAGGTAGGCAGCATTTTCAAGGGGGCTATAAAGAGTGAGGAAAGGGATTTGCAGTCATTGAACACGAGCAGCTAGGACTCCATTGGGAAGTACTGCTTTGAGGAATAGGTTTGTGGTTTTTAATAGTGAGGGGGATGGTTTGGAGTGCCTGGGCTGGGATCGTTTTGAGGAATAGCCTTGGATAGGAAGGTCAGTACCTCTTGCATGTTAGCAGGAAGGAGTGAAGGAAGACCTAACAAGAAGGTCCATTTCCCACAGGGACTAATACTCAGTGGTTCCCAGTAAGGAAACAGTATTTTGCTGAGCTCTGTGGAAGAAAAGTTTCAATTGACACTCAGCACCTTACCTTGCTCTCATAAGTTAAGCTCATGGTTCACTCTTCCTTCGGAGCCTCCAATCTGGTTTCTCTCCATAGCTCTCAATTTCTTTTGGCTTCTCTGAGATATGCTTCAGGGTGACCTTTGAGTTCACTCACTCTCTCTCTGTGTCTTTGTGTCTCTCTTTCTCTCTAGTTTATTTTATGGTAATGCATTTTCCAGGTGGAACATTTGCCTATAACCAGGTAGAACCATGCCTGCATGGTCTTTGGAGAAGGAATTGGTTTTACTTAGTGGCCTACTGGTTTTGTGTCACCCAGGCATAATTGAGTAGCTGTATTTTCTTAAAACATCTTTATAGTAGATCTTAAATGATTAAAAAATATGGAGTTTGAATTAATGCAAGCTTATAATTTTTTAAAGCAGGTTGGATTTTTGCAAGAGATTTATAACTTGGAAAACTATAGACTATGTTTCAGAATTATACAATTCTTTAAATAGTAATTTGTTACAGTGACTGCTTTTTTATCATCTGCCTTTCTTCTAATAAGTGTGATTTGTTTTCAAGCTTGTTCAGTGGGTAGCACACCTCATTCCAGGAAGTGGTTCTTTGCGGTGCAAGCAATATGCGGATTTTACCAGGTAATAGCTGTTAGTGAACACCTTACCTACTCTTAAGAATTTCACGAATCCACTCTGTTTAATGCTGCCTTTTGATTTGTTGGTTTTGCAATAGCTATTAGGAAATGTCTGTGTAATAATGATGACGTGACTCCATTACTTACCATCATCTTCTATTAGTTTTGTAGTTCTGATTGGCAAGAGATACATTTTGATGCTGAAAAAGATAAAATTGAAGATGTTCTTCAAGCAAATATAGAAGAATGTCAGAGTGCTGTGGAGTGTTTTGAGGAAGATGACAGTAACAGCAGGGAGTCCTTACCCTTGACTGAGTATGTCTCTATACCTCTACTGCCCTGCAGATATTTAACCATAGTACCCTGTTGTTTTGAGACAGGAGGGAAACGATTGGATATTTTAGCAACTATAGTAGGGGATTTTTAATCAACTGCAATGGTCAATAGTTCAGTTTTGGAAGACACTGGGCAGGTTAGACCTCTCATCTAATCGATACCTGAACATTTAGGTTCACACAACTGTAGAGTGCTGTTGGCACTGGCTTATCATCTTTTTGAAGATAAATTCTGCCTGATCCTGTGTTGGCTTGACTAGGGGAGTTGTTTAATGCTAGCAGATAACACTCAAATTGAAGCACACTGTGTTTTTGGTCTCTGAGACTGAAATGTGGGTTTCCCCCCCACCCCCCAGCTTATATGGCTCTTCAGCATTTCTGATACTTTTTGTAGTCTACAAAGTTTCTGAGGAATGTCAGTTAATTTCACTTGTCAGTTTCTTGAATCTTGTTAGAATGGAGGATGATCCCCGCACTAAGTTGTGATAACCTCTTTCTTCCTAAGACATTCCATTTCTGGTTCATTGTTAATGTGCTTTCCTTTTAGCGTTTGTCATGTGACAGGAAATGCTTTTGTGTTGTTTTAGTATTCATTGTATAGGCTTTAAGAATCCCTTCTTACTGGTTTCACATTGTGTTGGTTAATGCAGGAAGCAGTGTACACGAGGGAAGAACTGTGGGCTAGTAGGAGTTAGAAAGTACTGTTTGACTGTGGGAGGCAGAGCCAGGGAGTTAGCTCATCTAGTCATTTGTTTCCTCATTCACCAAGTGTGGAAATTCTTTTAGGTATTTTCTAAGATGCCTTCACTGAGCCTTAAAAAGATCTTATTGATTCATGTTTTACCACTGTGAAAAAATAATGTGGAGTCGCCTTATTTCCACAAGAGGGAGCCTGGAAACTATAGTTAGCCTACCATGCTTTAGGCTTTTGTTTTAGACACTATCACCTTATGTGGAAGGATTTAAATACTTTTAGCCTGTATAAGAACTTCTTTTGAGAATAGAAGTTCACTATCTGAATAAAATATATAGGTTTTTAGGAATCTGAGAAAATATCATATTCTCAGTGAAGACTTAACTAACTCAGAGAAGAGCAGTGTCCTTTATTATTATACTGCTGACTTGCTTGGAAGATTAGAAAGGTGTTTGGTCTATTATTTATATTGAATATATAAAATATAACTTGGGGTCTTTGTTCCCATTATTATTATCATTGGTTCTGTTTGTGTTTTAGATGTGGGTAAGAGCTTGTACTTGCAGGTTGAAATAGGGCTTTCACACTTAATAGCTACATGGTTTTGGGACATTTATTTAAAGGAAAGATACTAATCTTAATGGTGCCTGGGTTTGTCAGCTAAGTCAAATAAAGTAATGTGTCTAGCATGTGTGACTGTGTAGCACACAGGTCACTGTTGTCTATTATGATTATATGATATAGAGGCATACTTATGCATATTTACATGTGTATTTGTATAGGGCATTTTTCTCTAACTGTACTCTTTTATTGTAGCCTATATGAAGAATCAGCAGAAAATTTGCATCAGTTATCAGACAAGCTTCCCGCTCCTGGTAATACGACAACTGTTTTAGATCATTTGTATTTTCTACTTTTTAATGAGTGAGTGATGAATTGGGCATCTTCTGTAGAATCTCAGTCCTGTAAACTCCAGGACACATCGCTTCTTAAACTTAGATTGTCAGGGTGACACTCTTTTATGGGGCCGATAGCACACACATCACCAAATGGAATGCTGTGTAGTAGGGTGAAGCTCTTGGATCAGCAGTTTTAAAATAGAAACCACTTTTTGTTCCTAAAACGGGAAGTATATTTTATAAAATACTATATGATATTATCTGTAAGCACTTTTTTTTTTGTCCCAGTAGCTTTTTTTGTGTTACTCAAATAGTTATTGGCAAAAGTTGGTACAGTTTGGTATTCACAAATACTTTTGTATTTTTTTAATGAATGTCTCTTTATTGAATCTCACTTATGTGCTGTGTGTTTGTTTGCTGTCTGTGTTGTATGTCATGCGCTGTCCTGGGAACCGAATATACAGTCGTGTGTAAAGCTAGTGATAAAGGATTGCACAACTACAGTTCTTACGTGCACAGAGCTGGTATTTACAGCCAAGTTTACTACAGAGTCCTGTATAGAACGTAATGAAGGTTTTGTGCGGTGGCTCAGTGGTAAGGGCCCTGGTTTCTCTTGCAGAGGACCTGGGTTCCGTTCCTGTTGCTCACATGCCAGCTCCCAGCCATCTCTAACTGCAGTTCTGAAAACTCCAGGCTCTCTTTGGCCTTCCACATGTATTAGAAATGCACATTCAGGTGTGCATTAAAAAAATTAAAAAGAAAATGACTGAACGTATTCACAAATAAACATTTTTGTAACCTTTTTACTCAAGGATTGAACCAAAGCCTTGTATATATTAAGCTACCCTTCATCCCATCAGATTTCTTTCAGTGAAATGTGTTAGTTCAAAAATATGCCCTAAAGTTTTATACAGTTGCTATTTTTGTCTAATTAAATGCCTTTGGTTATCAAATTTTTGTTTGTTTTTCATTTAATTTTATTTTCTGGTCTTTCAATAATTTCATGTCATTTAAACTGGCGTGAAGTAAAACCTTCTTTCTCAGACTCTAATGATGCTAATATAATTTGTTACACTGAATGCTTTATTGTCCTTTAAGAGACATGATTTATTTGAGCATTGCAATTTTATATTCATCCCCTTTTGGATAACAAAATTAAATGTAGGAGGATATAATGAAATTGCAGGTTTTTTTTTTTTCCTATCTTGAGTACCGTAGCATTGATGACCCCTAGAGCAATACATATAATTAGCTATGCTGGAGAATTAGCAAGCAATTATGATATAGTTCATTGTTTTCTAGCATGATGGCATGAACTCAAATGATGAAGTATTATAATTTTTGAACTTCTGAAGATGTGTACTGTTTTAGGCCTTTGTTTGCTAAATAAGCTTAAGATTCAGTTATTTAGAGCACTGTTGAAACCTGCTTTAGATCTAGCATGTTTTAAAAACTATGGTATTTTTGTTTTGTTTTGTTTTTCTAGGTAGAGCAATGATAGACGTAATACTGTTGCCTTCTGATAAAGATCCTCCTAAGCTAAAAGAGTGCTTGCCCATTGTAGGGGCCTTGAAACATCTGAAGGAATGGCATTCAGCAAAAGTTACCATAGCAGGAAGTCACTGTGAGATGTAAGCTCCTTTGCTTCTGCTATGGGTTTTCCATAGACTAAGCCTTTGAAATTAATGTGACGAGGTTTCTGTTGTACTGTGATTAGAGACTTGAATCTTTATCAGAACCTAGGTGTTCCTCCTTTCCTATTGCTGAGATGTTGAAGGTTTTCATAGAGGCTGTCAGTGATGCTGTGTAGTCACTATTGAGCACCGTTTCTCCAAATGCACTGTGTACTTTTAGGCTCTCAGTACCTATGCACACTACGGTGGCAGCCCCAAAGGACTTGTCATGTCCCATCTCTTTTCTGTGGTACATGCCAAGGTACACACAGTTATATTTGTGACACATTAGTAGCGGTCAGTTGTGCACTCCACATTTGATTCCAATGTGGATTAGTACTCAAGCTGTTCCTTTTCACCTCATGGTTTAGTTTTTGATATAACACATCAATCACTTGAAGGATCCTGACTAAGCCAGCAATGGATGCTGGTGAGCCCCCTGTATGGAAGGAAGTACAGGCAAAGCAGGAATGCTAACAGTCACGATCATCTGTGATTACGTGTTGCCATGAAATGCATAAAAGCCATGAAGGACATTCAGGGTGCCAGTTTAGTCTTTTAAAGCCGAGGGCCTGACATTGAGTCTGTGTGAGCATCTGACACAGGTAAGCCAGCAGGAACTGTCAGGTCTCTGTCTACATTGTAGGGGTGACAACTCTGAATATGTGTGAATGTAGCAGCCCTTTCCCAGAGATTGCCTTAATGGGTAATTCATATTAACAGAAAATTACAGTTACCTTTCCTAGGCTATAGTTAAAATGTAGCCATTAAAAAAAAAATTACCATCATTTACTTATCAAAATCTTTTTTTTTTTTAACAGAAATTGTCAGAAAATTGCTGAATACCTTTCAGCTAGTGTTGTGCCTTTAGAGGAGTTCAGAAATGCCATTGACTCGAGGGAACTGTGGCGAGGAGAGATTCAGATGCGGGAACGAAAGGTAACTGCTTTCATATCTTCACCATGTACAAATGGAGAAGGCCTTTGGCCTTTGCTTATGGTACAACTGAAGTCAATACCAGGGTCTGTCGGGGAAGATGTTTTTGACTAACACTAGGTGGTGGGGTTTTCTACAATAATGTAAACAGTGCATCTGCTCTTAGCAGTGGCCCCTGAGCTGCATACTGTTACAAAGAACTCTCACTTGTTCAGTTGGTCCAATTTTTAAGTTTTATTAGATTTTTATTAGTTGTGATTTCAGTAGTCACTGTGTTTATGTTTTAGGTATGGTTGTTGTATAGTGTGGCATTTTGAGAACAGTATTGGACATTAGTCATTATTTACCCAAGACATTTTGTTTTACTGCCTGTATTATCTACCCAAAACAGTACTGGGAGCAGTTATCTATGGGTTCTTAGGTGATCTCAGTCATATACATACCAGCTCACTTGAACAGTGTTTTAAAATTTTTATTAGAGCCTAGATATATCAGCCATCAGATGAAAATAGTCATTTAGATCACTTCAGTAAGTCTTAAATTTCAGAGGTGAGTGTTGTTGGTTTTTATAAGTTCTATCTATTTTGAAATGTGTTCATATATCCAAGTTTTGTAGATAGGGAAATTAAGATAGTTTCCTAATGCTTGTTTAGGATAATGAATGTGCTCTTGCGTTCCCATTGTTTTTTGTCCTTTATCCTCCTTTATCTTTCTTCCTGGCTCAATGAACCACCCACTAAGTCAATAGGAGTAAGGTGCTTAAGTCTATCTAGATTTACATCCTAGTTTTATGAAAATTCAGTCTTTAGGTAAACTGTTTCTGCAAATGGTGGTAATAGGACTAATTAATCAATCTTCCTCTTTGGCTCAATACTGATTAATTGATTGATTGATTGATCAGCATTGAGCCATAGTGGAAGAGTTGACAATGTGCTTTGGAGAATTGCCTTTGTTTTCATTTTCTGAAGTCATGTGCTTACATGTGGGTGCATCATGCCAGAGTTCTTATGGGATTCTTTTACTCTTTTAGTATGAAAGTACACACCCATCAGTCCACAGTCTGTGTTTCAAACTTGGAGTCGTTTCATAGCTTTCAGCCGGCAGTCAGTCTAGTGATTAAAGATGTAGACTGTAGAGCTACAATGCCTGAATTCAATCCTGACTCGGTTCCAGTTTTGTGTGACTTCTTAGTACCATAGTCGTGTTGTTCTCTAAGCCATGGATGAGCATGATAGCTCTTAGGACTTATTTGACTTACGTTATTTAGAGCACACAATGGTGACAGAGGAAGTCACGTCTGTCAGGATTGTCACATCTTTACTTTAACAGTCGTACTGCTGCTGCTTCCATGGTGACTGTGTTTGTCATCACCACACACCCTGAAGGTAAACCATGTGAGGCTCCCTGTTGTGTGTCTCCTAGTGAAGAGCACAGGCAGCTCTGTCTGACTGCAATTTAGAGACTGGTAGGAAGCAGGCATTGATTGTGCACCAACGAGGTTGCTTGAAATGAGCTAGTATACTGTTGCTGACTAACCAAGGATGACTGAAAGCTTTTTATGAAAAATTGGTGTTGAAGTTAATAGTACAATGTGTACCTAACAGGAAGAACTACCCATTGAGCTGAGGTATTAAAAAAAATTCACATTTGTGTATCTTTTTATAGTAAGGTCAGTTTCTTCTCAATATTTTCATTCTAATAAGGTATAATCATCTTTATTCATAACACCTGTAATTGAGTTCTCTTGGTTTCTTTTCAGTTTGGATTTGAAATTAGTTTTCCTGAATTTTGTTTAAAAGGAGTTACACCTACGAATGTTAGTGCGTATAATTTAAATACCCACTTCCTTGCCAAAAAGATAGCATCATCTAAGGATAAGAATATTTTGCCTAAGGTAATGTATATACATTTAATGTTTTTGCTATCATCCATTTATGTGGTTTTTTTTCTATGAAATATTTGTGAATCTTGACTTACTAATACATATGATAATTTGTGCTCACCTGCATAGCTCATATAACTCTTCTAATTGTGTGTTTGAGGTACATTGTGTGTGAGCATTATAGATTGCTACATTGTGTGTTTGAGGTACATTGTGTGTGAGCATTATATATTGCTACAGAGTGTTTTTTTTTTAATGAGGTGATAATTTTAAAGTCAGTGTAAGCCTGAATGGCCTTGAGTTGGAGGGTACTATGTGACTCTTTTAAGTTCAGTGAGCTAGATAGGCCTGGGTTTGAAACTTGACTCTCTACCTGCTGCATATCGAAGACAGCCTGAGATAGATTGACAGCTCATTTATGAAATGAGAGCAAAACCATGTTACAAAGTTCCTATGAAAACTAAATGAGGTTAGAGGTCAGCACCTGATGCAGAGCCTGGATTAGGCTTAACTTGTGGTGTTAGGCATGCTAATTCTCTTATCTCCTATAGATTTATTCTTTAAATGTAAGCAATTATAAGATATAATAATTAAACACGACTAGGATTTTTTTTTTTCTGTTGTTTTTGTTTGGAGAAGCGGCCCTTTACATGTGCTTTTGAAATCCACCTTAAAATACCCAATTTAAGAGCATGTCAAATACAGAGGCCCTGAAGTTACGGGACATCAACGCAGTAGAGAAAAGGATGTCATTTCTGCTGTGATTTCATTCCCCAGAGTTGTTCACTGTAAGCAACTCGCCACGTCCATCTTTCAAAGGGGTTTCTAGTTCTTTCAAACCTTACACTTAAAAGATTTAGTGACTTCAGCTTCTCTTTTTTGGCAGTGTAAAGTTCAAGTGTAATAATCTATTTAAAAAAATTTTTTTGCTTCTATTGAGAATATTCTTTCAATCTAACCTTTTAAATGAATTAAAGTAAAATTGATTAAAATCGATATTTCTACCCTGTATCAGTTCCTTTTCTATGGCTGTGGTAAAACATGACAAAGGCAGAGAATTTATTTGGCCTTACAGTTCTAGGGCGCTAGATCCATGGTGGTAAACAAAGGCAGGGTAGCGGGGGCAGGACACTGAGTGCACACATACTGAACTGCATGCATGAAGCAAAGAGAGTAAAAGGCCCACCTTCATCTGACAAGCTACTCCCAGCCCCCTAGTCCCTCAAGGCTCCCCCAAAGAGAGCCAGCAGCTAGGAAGCATGTCTTCAAGTGCCCAGACTATGGGGGGCATCTTATTTAGACCACTGCATGCCTCCATATATGCATTCATGGGAGGGTGGGAGAAAGAAATGGGGTGGGGAAGTGGGGGATTGCTCTTGTTTTCTGGAAACTAAACCTGATTTCTCTTTGCATGTGTTCTTGCTTCCTGTGAGGCTTTAAAAATTTTAAACTAATAATCAGTAATGTGTTTGCTTTCATTTCATTTGCAGGATTTAAAGTAGTAAACAACTTGAATTTCTTTTCCAGGTTTTCCATTATTATGGTCCTGCTTTAGAATTTGTGCAGATGATAAAACTGTCAGATCTTCCCTCCTGTTACATGTCGGATATCGAATTTGAGTTGTATCCTTTCGTTGACATGTTCATTTTATTTTACATTCTGTGGGTTGGATAGAATGGTTTGGCACCAGCCGGAAAACGTGTGTTAGCTTTACATTGCTTTTCACTTCCTGTATTCATGGTTTAATGCTCATGCCCAAGTGGGAATTCCTACCGTGGAGTTTCAGGGGAAGGGAGTTCCTCCTTTCTCCACATTCTCCTGCCAGAAACCTTCCCCCAGCCACTCAGCCTTTCTTTCACTGTAGATTACTTACTGTGGGCAGGATTATGGAAGAAATATGGAGCTGCCTGAACCTTGCTTCCTTGATGCAGTTGTGATGTTGGGTGCTTGAGCACAGGCCACATCTACACATGGAATGGCGTTAATTGGAACCGTCCTGCCCAGCACTCTGTCTGGATCCACCCACGTTGGTTTTGTGTTTTATTACTGCTTTATTTAGTTCCAAATGTCATTTAAGAGTCACTTTCCCTTTTCTGGAGTCCAAGGTCCCTCTCCATGACTTCTGTTCTTTCTTGATACTGTTCTGGTAAAGAAGGATTTTGGGGTGTGTCAGTATGACTACCAATTCCAAAGTTGGGTTTCTAAAAGGTCTCACTTGTAAAAACCCCACATGTATCAAGAAAGGGCAGAAAAAGCACACATGAAGCTGTTTCTGTGATTTCGCTTTACATTTAGTTGTTGGATCATGCCCTAAGATAATTTCAGTATATTTTTTTCCTGGCCATGGTTTTAAGAAAAGTTTTAAAGTTTATCCCCAACTTCTAATCCAGGCTTCCTGCACTAACTCATGCTTCTAGAATATGCAAAGGCTTCCTCCAGTTTGGCCCTTTTGTGCTTGTGAGCATCAGAGGAAAATGTTAGGAATATGTGGGGAAAGCAGAGAAATTTATGCACAATTCTGACCTGCTCAGATATTCCTCTTGCCATCAGTATGATAGATTTATGAACGTTAGTTGGATGGTACATCTTTCTGTACTTTTAAGTAATTATAAATGACACCATATATATCTGAAATATTCAGAGTCTTCTTAGAGGGTGGGTCACTTGTGTGTAGATCAGGGGACAGCTAGCAGGAGTCACTTATCTCCTTCCACCCTGTGGGTTGGCAAAAGGGCAGGCGCCTTTACCCCATGAACCACTTCACTGGTCCAGAGCAGACATTTTATATTACATAATTACTGGTTTGAAACAGGCCACTAACATATCACCCTTGAATTTTTTTTAAGACAAAGATTCTTTTTTTACTCATTCCTTGTTTTTGTACTTTACTTAGAACTAATAATTAAGGAAATAATGTGTAACAGAAAGAATAATTGGTAATTCTTATACTTAAGCTTAATGAATGATTTTTCAGTAAATTGTGGGAGTGTGTAATAATCAAGCTGTTTTTCCCAAGCTGAGCTATTTCCTGGTTAGTCTCTCATTCTTTAACTCCTTAGTACAGAGAGGTGACTGGGCACCGCACGAGGCAGAATTCCACGCTGCTGTTGGAACAGATCTCTTCCCTGAGTGGCAAGGTATAGAAGGCTTTGTTCATTGTATATCTAATACTTAAGATTTCAGGACATGCTATAAAAAGTAAATACAGCTCTTGCTCATGAATTTGGTACATAACACAGCTTTGCCAGTAATTCATGTTAAGATACTGCTCAAATGTTTTGTAGACCAAGTGGCACTTGATTTTATAAAGGACTTTCAGAAATAAACCTTATGAGCAATGATTTTAAAAGTTATTTTAAATTTCAGAATATATCGTTAATCTCTTCTGTGATATCTCATCCCAGCTCTGGGAAGGCATTTGTATGACTGTTATCTTTTCATGGTAGGACGTGGGGAGGGAGTAAGAAGACTTAAAACATCCTTGGATGGTGTGATGGTTTGTATATTCTTGGATCAGGGAGTGGCACCATTTGGAGGTGTGGCCTGGTTGGAGTAGGTGTGCCACTGTGGGTGTGGGCTTAAGACTCTCACCCTAGTTGCCTGGAAATCAGTCTTCCACTAGCAGCCTTTGGATGAAGATGTAAAACTCTCAGTTATGCCTGCCTGGATACTACCATGCTCCCACCTTGATGATAATGGACTGAACCTCTGAACCTGTAAGCCAGCCGCAAGTAAATGTTTTTTATAAGACTTGCCTTGGTCATGGTGTCTGTTCACAGCAGTAAAACCCTAACTAAGACAGATGGTTATTCTTTATATTACAATTTTCTTCTGTATCCCAGTGCTACAGAAGAGATTGTAGCTATTTTAATAGTTACATGTGTATATCATATGATACTTTTGGTGTTTTTTAACATTAAAAAACTGGGACACATAGATACTATGCAGAATCTTGTGTGTAAAGTCTTATATCATTTTTAAGAGGAAAAATACACAAGTCTTATTTCTTTCTGGAAATTTTGTCAACCATTGCATTTCTATAGGAATGATTTTAATGCACAACACACTTACTGGCTATATTTATGTAACATTTTCTTACCTCTGTAGAACCAGTCTACTAACAAGAGCTCCTGGGAGGCGATAGGGATTACCATAATTTCAGCAGTTTCCCCAGGGTGATATATTAGGCCGTGCTTGTTATTCCCTTAGCAAACTGAGGCTCTAAAGCGAATGTGATTTTAAGATGATTCCTTATATGATCCCTTAAAATTTTGGATTCCAGTCCCATTTTCCTATACACTTAATAGCATTTTGAATAGTATTTCAAAGTATTTTGGATAAGCTGGCCTTTGATGATGTCAAGTTAAAGTCACACATGTGCCTATGATTTGTTTAATGAAGATATGAAATGACCCGTAGTCTATCTAGTTATTGAAGGTAATGCTTATCCTAGAAACTAACAAAGTTACTTAATACCTTATATGCAGCTATTTTGTTTTAAAATTTCTCCAAGAACTCTGACTGTAAAGCATCCATATATAATGCACAGGTCAGCGTGTGTGAGGCCTTAAAAATTCCTTTCTGCAATGCAGCAGAGGGAGGTACATGCAGCAGGTGCTGCCCTAGTCAGGGTTACTCTTGCTGGGATCAAACACCATGACCAAAAGCAAGTTGGGGAGGAAAGGGTATTTGACTCACACTTCCTGATCATAGTCCATCACTGAAGAAATCAGGACAGGAATTCAAACAGGGCAGGAACCTGGAGATCGAAGCTGATGCAGAGACCATGGAGGATGCTGCTTACTGGCTTACTCCTCATAACTTGCATCAGCTTGCCTTCTTCTAGAGCCCAAGATTCCTAGCCTAGGGATGGCACCACCCACAATGGGTGGGGTCCTCCCCTATTAATCACTAATTAAGGAAATGCCCTACAGCTGGATCTTATGGAGGCATTTTCTCAGTTGAGGCCCCCTCCTCTCCAATGACTCTAGCTGGTGTCAAGTTGACATAAAAGTAGCCAGTACATGTGTCCTGCGACTTACACAACAACTCTCTTAATTTGAAGCCATTTGTTTTTTTATTTATATTGGGTCATAATTTGTCTTTATACTTTTCAAAATAAAGTAATTGAATTGCTGATTCTTTCTTGAAGTTCAGTGCTGTGTATGTAGCCTTAGTTTTTTTTCTACTAATCTTACTAAAAAGTTTTTATTTAGTATATAAGAAATGTCATTGTGACATTTTCATATTGTGTGTCATTGTACTTTGTTGCTTTTGGACCCTCGTTTGTTTAGTTGTTGTTTATCAGAAAAGAATGTCTACTGTGTGTCGGATGCTTATTCAGATATTAAAGACAGCAAAAAGACAACCCCCCCCCCCCATCGCTGAAGTATTAATCTACACGATCATCAGGAATATCTGGGTTTTGCATTATTTTTCATCTACCTGTCTTTCTTTTTGATTAACTCCAATGTATGCATGAACATTTCTTACAGTATAGCCTTTCTTCACTGACTTCACGAGGATATTAGAGTCTTTATAGCACTACTTCATGGTTAGAAAATGCGGTTTTTAAGGGGGAATTTGCAACTTTAAGTTTGATTTCATTATAGATTGCTTATTAGAGAGGAGCTGGTATGATGACTGCTTGGGGGTTCAAAGTGAGGGTGGAAATGTGCTGCTGGCCTTTGAGTTGTGGACTTACAGAGGCAACCAAGGCATCGTCCTGAGTCTCTTTCAAGTCATCAGAGGGTTAGTGCATGGTGAGAACAGGTGGTCAGGATCCAGGTCTGTTATGATCCAGAGTAAGTAACTGACACACATATTTTATAGAAAATTAAAAACTTGGGAGATTCAGAAATATTTGTGTTCATCTTTGTTTTAAATATTTCTAGCAACTATTTAATCACAATTAGACTGTTTAAAAAGTGGGACCACAGTAGTGGGTCATGAATCAGTATATAAGTTATAGGTAGAACTGTAAGTACGAACGTATCTGGCGTGTGCCCCTCACAGTGGTGCTGGCCTTTTCTTCACCTTGCAGCTGTGGCAGCCTCTTCTTCCATTGGCTGCATTTTGAACAATGATGTCTTTTTATATGAAAGGACTGAGTATTTAGTATTTACAGAATTAGATGTGTCTTTTATATTGATTGATTATTTTCTATTGCTAAATGCTTTACTTCTAATTGCTAATATTTGGCTGTTTAAAATACACTTAACTTTTTAGAAGTTTTCCCTATAATAATGAAGACAAACACTTCTACTTTCCCTAATTTTATACCTGTAATTAAGAATGCATAAGTAAAAATAATAAGCAACAGAGCTAACATTGTAAAATCCTAACTCAGTGTCATGTATTTCCGGTACTAATCCATTTACTTAGGGCAATTAAAACAGATTTTCATTAGGTTTAAGATATTTGACTAATGCTTTGCCTAAATTTCTCCAGAGTTTTTATAAAATTAATGTTCTTTATTGGAATATGCTGATTGATGTAACTGAATTTCTAAAATAGACGACATAACTCCTAAAGCTATAATTTGTTTTATTTAGTCCTTAATCAAAATGAGAATTTAGATAAATACATCATAGTGATTCTTTTGAGCAAATATTTAGGAAACATCTGTATACTTAGCCTTGAGAATACAAATATGAAGTTGAATTTGCTCATAAATCAGTCAGAAGCTGCTATGTGGTTGGTTTTGGGGGGGGTCTAATTTGTTATCTTTTGCATTTTACCTACTAATATTAAATCTATTATTTCTAGGAATGAAAGTTTCTTTTTTTGCCCTCAGCTATGATTACGAAGCCACAAAAATAATCAATATAGCTGAAGTGTTTAAAGTTACAGTGCCACACATTTTGGGTACTAGGTGGTCCCTCGTACCTCAGTGTTTTTCAGATGTACCTAGGTATCATACCAACAACCTCTGACATAACACACAAATGCAGACAATATGAATAACAAAATGCCCTAGTTATTTTTCCTGTTGCCATGGTAGATTCCCTGACAGACACACCTTAAGGGAGGAAGGGTTTTTCTGGCTCACAGCTCAAGGATACATTACAGTCCATCATGGTGGGAGGGTGTGGCCTTAGGAACTTTAAAGCACCAGGTCCTATTGCATCTAGAGTAAGGAAGCAGAAAATACCATTTGTGCCTGCTCAGGCTGCCCCCCACCCCCCACCTCTGGTGTATAGTCCTGGACCCAAGCCCAGGCAATGGTGACACCCACTTTTAGGGAAGGTCTTTCCACTTCCTTTATCCTAATTAAGATAATCCCTCATAGGCTTGCCTGATCTAAAGAGCTTTAGATTTAGTCTACTCTAAAGAGCGTCTTACCGTTGTGTCTGGAGGTTTGGCTCTTGCTTATCTAGGTCTTGTCAAGTTGTCAATCACCACTGACCATCAGACAAAGTTTTCAGAAATCATTACCCTAGTAGAAAAGAAAAGAGGAGACCATAGTTCTGGATCCATCTTTCTGCTTTGCTTGTTTCTCTTTTCTTTGTTTTTTTTTTAGTGGGGGAAGAGTGTGGGGGGCCTTTTTCTTTAGTTTTCGCAGACAGGTACTTGAGAGAGCATTACTCAGCATCTGCTAAATGTGTGCAATATGAATTTCACATGACAATTGTCAACAGTGGATTTCAGTGTGCAAGCAATCAAAGTGAGCTGTTCTTCAGGTCGGTGCTCTCTTTGTACTGCCGTGTACTGTCAGCAATGTGCTCATCCCACCTCCCAGCCAGCTGGCCTCCAGAAAGTGGAAGGAATACATGGCTAAGAGGCCCAAGACCATCAGTGGTAAGTACAAGGCTTTCAGATGGCTTGTTGGTATGTAATAGATAACTCAGTAAGTGGAAGTAGCCTTCACTGGAATTTATTGTTTAATACCTCTAACCATGTCCACTAGAAAGGGCAATAGTCGAAAGGCAGGGCTTGGGTTAATTAGGTAGCTACTGAGATTGAATATTGGGTTCTAAGACACATGGCAAGAACAAAACAGGTGAAAATGAAATGGTTCACTTATTACATGAGCCCGTGTCTTAGTCAGGGTTTCTATTCCTGCACAAACATCATGACCAAGAAGCAGTTGGGGAGGAAAGGGTTTATTCAGCTTACACTTCCACACTGCTGTTCATTACCAAAGGAAGTCAGGACTGGAACTCAAGCAGGTCAGAAAGCAGATGTTGATGCAGAAGCCATGGAGGGATGTTCTTTACTGGCTTACTTTTCCTGGCTTGCTCAGCCTGCTCTCTTATAGAACCAAGACTACCAGCCCAGAGATGGCACCACCCACAAGGGGACCTTCCCCCTTGATCACTAATTGAGAAAATGCCTTACAGCTGGATCTCGTGGCGGCACTTTCCCAACTGAAGCTCCTTTCTCTGTGATAACTCCATCTTGTGTCAAGTTGACACAAAACTAGCCAGAACAGCCTGTGTCTATAATTTTCTGAAGAACTTAATTATTTAACGCAGGTTACTTGTGCTCCACAGCGTCATAGGTATGTTAGCAATATGACTTTTATAATAACTGTACATTAGTTTGTCTTCATGTTACAGTTAAGGACATTGGTGCTTAGAGAACTTGGCAGATAATTGGCAGAAATGGCCAGACTCTTGTTCTGGGACTTTAAGAACAGTAACCTCTACTTAAGCCTCTAATAATCTGGGATGTTCAGTGTATGGAGTGCAGAGGTCCTTGTGAGCTGAGCACTAGGGAAACCAGGAATGGTAAACACACAGGGTTGGTTGTTTTGTTTCTAAAGGCTCCTTTGTTAACTTTAAGAAGCCTTTTTTTTTTTAGATTTATTTATGTGAGTACACTGTCACTGTCTTCAGATACACCATAAGATGGCATTGGATCCCATTACAGATGGTTGTGAGCCATCCTGTGGTTGCTGGAAATTGAACTCAGGACCTCTGGAAGAGCAGTCTTAACTGCTGAGCCATCTATCTCTCCAGCCCTTGGGGGTTGTCCCTTTAAAGGAAGAGGTGTATAACTTGTTTTCTGTCCCGAAGGCTGGGGGCAGTGGTTGTTAATATCCTGGTGACCTTTGCACTATCTATATGACTGAGACCACACCAGACAGATCCTCCCCCAGACCCATAAGATGTCACATGTAGTCAATCTGTAGAACCCATCTTTATGGAAGAGGTCACGTGTACTTCACAAAGAGTTTGATGTAGTCACGTCTTAAGCTTTATTGTGCACATAGAATTGAGATGATTATCACCAAGAACTTTTTTTTTCCCCCAAATTGTGCCATTCCTAAATGTATCTAAAGCAAACTGCTCAGAGTAAACCTCTAGCTGTACAAACCACACCTAGCTACTGAGCCAGGCCAAAAGGATTCATTACTGCCTCATGCAGAGCGACACTCTGCTGTCTCTGAGATGGTTGCAGCGACCTACACTTCCAGATATCAGCCGATTGCGCAATGCTAGACCTCGTGTAAGGGCAGGCTTAACCTGTCTTGGCTGCTCATGGGGAATGGATGCAGCTGGTCTTTATTAAGGTGATTCAACAAAATCAAAAGTAGATTTACAGAGCAGCAGTATAGTAGGTTTCCTTCATACTGCATGAAGTCATAGGAAACTATGCTTATCATCGTGTTTATGAAAAAAAATTTTCTATTTTCATCTCTTAAATAAACCCAGTATATTCCGGATAGCTCATCATTGCTTGTTTTTCTTTGTACAAGTTCAAGTAGCTGCTAAGTCGACAGTTGTAAGTCTAAGAGAGTTTATTGATTGAGAATTTATATAGTTTTTCCTCCCATAATTTTTATTGTACCTAAGAAAATACCTTGTAGTTTGAGTTCATGTTTTAGACTCACTGCCTCTTGAAACTTAGGGATGGATAGTGGAAGCTTCTGAATAATAATATGACACAGGTCACATGGTTTGAAGAGTGTTGATTACTGATTAGACCAGGTCATTAGCACTGATTAAACTTGCTCCTTGCAGGAGTTCTTTTTTAAATCTAAGAAGCAGAACAAAATCAAATGGGATAGTTGATTATGGTCTTTCCTACCTATGACCCTTCCTGAAGGGGACATTTGTTACTTTGTTGACAAAATTGAGAAGCCAGGTGGTGTAGGAAACAGAAGTTAACTATTGATGAGTTTCAGTAACTCTCAGATCCAGAAAACTTCATACCCGTGCGTATATCACTAATAGTAGCTTCTCTCATTAGCTCACATTGGTCTCAGGTCATCCTCAAACCATAACTGTGTTTCTTGGTTCTTCATCGTTGTTCTTGAATTAAGGCTTATCCTGAACACTTTCCTGATTGTATTTCTTTGTGACTTTGTTTATCATTTTCATTCATTCATTCATTCATTCATTCATGTTTTGGTTCATTTATCTGAATATGAATGGGTACTGTTGTCCACTTGATATGGCACAGTGATGTGAGGATTACGGCTGGAAGCTCACTTTATATCCCACTCATTGTTTTCATAGTATTGCATAGAAAATTAATGTTGAGAAGTGTAGCTTTGTATCTGCAGTTGACTAGGAACAACCCTGAAATGAAAAAAGCAAGGTGTGCATTAAGTAGATATCTGTAAAAAGAATACCTTAATATGTGAGTTCAGCATTTATACATATGTGCATATGCATTGGTCATGGTTTTGTCAGACATTTTAATTCAGCACCAATGATTTACTAGGACTGTTTATCACTCTTGACCCACATTAAACAAAATCTTGAAGCTTCCATTGTAGTAGAGATAAAACCCTTAGTTCCTAACTCCAAGTTGTCACACAGCTCAGGCTCTTCGTTTTCAGGCCTTATTCTTAAGTTGTTTTCTCATTCAGGATCAGATTTGCTGTCACACCCATAGTTGCCAGCAGACTCTTCTGGTATACCCATCTTTGCAGCAGTATTGTTTCTCCTTGCTTCTTACTGCTGTCTAATATTGCAAATTTGTCCCTGACTGATACTCACAGGTACTTTTAGAAATGTGTTTTAGATTATAAGTGAGGTATGTATTGTACACACATACCAAATAAAAAAGTAAATAAGTAAATAAAGAGCTTCTAGTACCTGAGTTCATAGACATTTATTTATATAAATATATTTATTTATCTAAAAATGGACCACATATCCAAATTTAAGAACTAAAATTATACAATTTGTATGAGTTAACAGATACCAAAAAAACCCACATTGCCTAAAATGGAAAAATAAATCTGTAAGTTAGAATCTACCAAGATTAAAATCTATACTTTTTGAGAAAACCTTTAAGACAATTTAAAAATAAGCAATGTATAAGGAGAAAATAGCTCCAATCATGTTTTGAGATCATTAGAACTCAGTAAAACAGCCCTGTTAGCAAGTGGTTAAGACTTGAATAATATGTCATCGCTGAAGATGTATGAATGGCTGAGAACCCTCATGGAAGCCTGCTCAGTGTCACTAGTCTTTTGAGAAATGTAAATGACAACTGGAATGTGATTTTATAGGACACTCACTAGAATAATTGTAGTTGAAACCATGACTATCACATATTAAGGATGTAGTAAATATTCCTTTCTTTTTTCTTTTGTGGAGAGGGAGATGCTTAATAAGTAGAACAGCTGTTTATTATGGAAAACATTTTGAGATTAAACTTAGACTTAGTCATACAACCCAAGGGTTCTGGTCCTAGCTAGCTACCAAGGAGAAAACATGTGTGAGCAAATGTGTTTTACATATAACATAATATATATTCATATATGATATATATATATATATATATATATATATATATATATATATATATATATATATATATATACTTATATGGAATATTATTTCCTTTATATTATTTTAATTTTATGTTTGTATTGTTGATCTGTGAATAAAGTGAGTGTTAGAAGGTTTTAAACCCACTAAGAAACTTACAGAGATAAGACAGTGGCTCTTTTTCATTACAATAGAGCTTTGCCTGAGAGTGGAGCCCAGTGGTAAGCGCTACCCACATGAACTAGGTTTGGCTTTGAACCTAGCACTATAAAAATAGTAAAGTTTTTACTAATGAATTTCTAATCATAATATATACCTCCACTATGGTTTATGTTAATTTGTAAAATTTGAAGCAACTAGTTGATAATTGGTAGTTTCTCTCTTTCCCATTTTATCTGTATCATGTAGCTAAGATGCTTTTCTGCCTTGGTGAAGGAGCATGTAAGCCAAACATTGCCTCATTGATTGATTATGCCAAATACAGCATTCAGAAGTAGAGGTTGTTGTCTTTTATAATCCACTGATCAGAACTGAGTAACTGCTAATTGTAAGTCTGGTATTTCCTGTGAAGTTTATGTGAAAGTTTTAAATAAGTCTTCAATTAACACTTGCCAAATTCTGAGACATGTTTTCACTGACTGTAGTTGTCATGGTTGGGAGTTCTGTAAAGTAAATGTTTTTCTTTGGAGAAAAGCTAGGTTGTTGTCAAAGCAGACTTCAGAGTTTACAGGGCTAGCCAAGTTGCAAGCTAAGACAAACACAGAAAGCAGTGGAGAGAAGTGCAGCTTGAACTGCTCTAATCTAATTGCCAGAGTAATTTGATACTCATCTTGTTTAGGAATAATCTTTTATTCACACATTGGATCTGTGAAGTAGACTGTTGCTGTGATAATACTATTTTAGTGATTTTGTTTTAGCATTTTTTCATATGTGCATGTATATCAGATTATTTTACATTAGTATATATATTAATGAGAGATGGCTCAGCAGTTAAGAGCACTGACTGCCCTTCCAGAGGACCTGGTTCTAGCCCCAACACAATACAAACATCTGTAACTCCAGGTCCAGGAAGTGTGCCATCCTCACCCGGCCTCCACAGGCACCAGGCACTCATGGAGTGCACAGACGTGCATGCGGGCAAAACACCCATATACATTCAAAAAGGAAAAGTTCAGTTATGGTATTTAACTTCCAAAATTCTGCAAATCATGCCAGGAAGGAATGTTCAGGGAGCTCCGTGTCCAGTATCTAAGCATTCATCGACAGCCAGTGAACAGTGGGCTTCATTTCAGGACTTGGGTTCTGCTGGCTCCTATTGCCCCGACACAGATGCCTTGTTTTACCCCCATTAGACAATAAACTTTTTGTCTTGTGTACTTTAAGGCATTGCTAGATTACCTTTAATTCTTGCATAATGCAGTTGCTATATAAATGAAAAAGAAGTCTGTACATGTTTAAATGTACATGCATTTGTCTCCCAATATTTTTTCTCTGTAGTTGATTGAATTCAGAGAATGAGAGCCTGTAGAAAGTTGTTTTTCTGTTCTATTTTCCTATTATCGGTTGAGTAGTTTATGCTTATAAGTGTCAGTTTGAAGAAATGGAAGGGATGCAGTACAGACAGATCTTTGGAGTTAAGTGGCTGGGTAGCTTGGTGGATTGGTGAGCTCCAGATTCAGTGGCAAACTCTGTGCCAAAATAGTGTGGAGCATGAAAGTCAAGAAGAGGCAGACCATAGTGTGGATACTTCTATCCATCTTAGAAGGGGGAACAAAATACCCATGGAGGGAGTTACAGAGACAATGTGTGGAGTAGAGACTGAAGAAATGACCATCTAGAGACTGACTCACCTGGTGATCCATCCTATTTACAATCACCAAACCCAGACACTGTTGTGGATGCCAACAAGTGTTTGCTGACAGGAGCCTGATATAGCTGTCTCCTGGAGAGGCTCTGCCAGTGCCTCATAAATACAGAGGTGGATGCTCACAGCTATCCATTGGACTGAGCATAGGATCCCCAATGAAGGAGCTAGAGAGAGTACCCAAGGAGCTGAAGGGGTTTGTAGCCCTATAGGAGGAACAACAATATGAACTAGCCAGTACACCCCACCCCTACTCCCACCCCCACCTCCTAGAGCTCCCAGGACTAAACCACCAACCAGAGTATACATGGTGGGACTCATGGCTCCAGCTGTGTATGTAGCAGAGGATGGCCTAGTTGGACATCAATGTGGCCCTTTGTCCTATGAAGGCTGAATGCCCCAGTGTGTAGAAATGCCAGGGCCAGGAAGTAGGAATGGGTGGGTTGGTGAGCAGGGGGAGGGGGAAAGGGGTATGGGGAGGGTGTTTTTTGGAGGGGAAACCCGAAAAGGGGATAACATTTAAAAGGTAAATAAAGAAAATATCCAATAAAAAATATAATGTGGGGAGTGACTGAAGAATATACCACATGTGGACCTTCAGCAGCACACAATGCATGTGCACACACTCATCTACATACCACTTAAATACATATACCCCACAGACATGCATCACACACACACACACACACACACACACACACACACACACACACACACACACATACACACACATACACACGGAAGCCTGAAAGTATGGACATGTAGGTATAAGAATAATATTATGGAACTTTAGGCAGGGCCAAAGAACAAGTACATGGTGATTAGACAAATGGAAAAGTTCATCTTTTTTATGCTTTTATGACTTTCTACTTCAATACCTTCTCAACTAAATAGTCCCAAATGTATTGAAGGCACAGCTTGTTTTATCATAACGTACCAGGGAAATGTGCAATCGTTCCCTCTGAGGGATTTAACGGTTGCCCTGTGATAAGCACCGTTTCTGGTTCTTAGCTAGATCTTTGTTTTCCAGTTCCCGACGTTGCTGTGAAGGGAGAGTTTTCTGGCTATCATCTCCTGCTGCAAGGTATGGGCAAGAGAAAATGCAGAGCCACGCTGCTGCACTCGGCCAGCCAGATCAATGGCTCCTTTGCACTCAGTGTCATGCATGGGAAGATGCAAACAAAGGCAGGAGAAGCCACACCGAGTGAGTAGTAACTTCAACTTCGAGAGAAGATGCCCTTTCTGTACTTACTGGGAGGGTTAATTGATTTACATGGCTTTAAGTGGCAGGAAAGATAATGAAACTCCATTTCTGCCATTGGTTTACCTTTTAAGCACACTATTTTTTAATATATGTAATATTTTTCTCTTTTCCCTCTTCTCCGTCCTCCTAGGTCTTTGCTACCTTTTTACCTACCCATCTTCATGTCCATGCTCTCCCTACCTCAAAATAGCCCAAAATAGGAAATCGAAACTAACAAAAATCAATAAAGCAAAAAATACCAAACAAAACAAACAACAACAAAAAGCACACAAAACCACCGAGTCCATTTTGTGTTGGCAAACTCCTCCTGGCATGGGGCCTGTCCTGGTGTGTGGCTGATATCCCCAGTGACATTCCACCACAGAAAACTGGTTTTTCTTCTCCCAGCAGGTATTAATTGCAAATAGCTTCTTAGTTAGGGGGTGGGACTTGGCATCCACTCCTCTGTCTCCATGCTGGGATTTTAAATATAACATTGCTAGAATTTAGAATGAAGAGAATTAATTTCTTTACAATATACAGAATAAAACTTAGCTATTAGCTTTCAATTTCAGATACCAAGTTGTTAATGTTTACTGTTTTCAAAGCTCAAAGCAATTATTTAAAAAAAGTTATGTTTCTCTTAAGCTTCTTGTTTCACTGGCTTTGTCTGTCTTTTTATTTCTCCAAGTTTCTGTATTTTGGCTGTCTATTGCTGCCTGATAAACTACCTCAAATTTAGCAAAGACCAGAATATTATTACCTGTCATACTCTGTTGTGTCAGGTGCTTCACCTGGATTTTGAATATGTGTGTGTGTGTGTGTGTGTGTGTGTGTGTGTGTGGCTATACACATATATATATATATATATATATATATATATATATATATATATATATATATATATATATATATATATATATATATATATATATATATATATATATATGTATATACATATACACATGCTGTGTCACTAGGCTTATTACTCACAGACAGGGAACAGAGGAACAGAAACAACCCAGGATCCATCACAGACCAGCCTCCCAAGATTAATAAGCTGAATGGTACAAATGAAGGCTTAACTGCTCGCGTCCTACTAATAGCACAGTTGAGAACACCAGAAGGCATTCTTCTCTAGGTTACATGTTTCTGGGGTCACATGACTCCCTAGACAAAGTTTTGAGTAGCCCACCATTGAAGGTGAGAGGATCAGACCCCAAGCTTCTTTTTGTGTGTCCTGATAGTAGATTTCCTGTGTGTTCTAGTTATCTGAGAGCTACAGACAAGCAGAAAAGAGGTGAGACGGGATCAGCCAAGTCAGTTCTAGGACCGTGTTGCATAGTTTTATCCTACACTCACTGTGCAAGGAACTGAGTGGAGGCTGACAGGTGCATGCCTGGTGCATGGAGGGGACTGTGGGCACCCTGTACTTAGAAACAGGAAACTGGTGTGTCCTTAGTCTAAGTGGGTAGAAGAGATTACCAAGTAGTGCAGTCTGCTCTGGTGCCCATGCTACCCCCAAGGAGTTAAGAGTCAGATCAAAGATTAAAACGCTGAACAATATAGCATGCCTATTTCCCATGTTTAATTGTTCCTGTGAAATCTGTGAGATCAAGAGAGGTGATCGCTGCCTCTTCCTTTTCCAGTCGTGTCCTGACACATTCCCGAGGAGTTGAGGCAGGAGCTGAATCGTAATTATTACCACAGAGCAGCACTAATGTTGACGTTTTCCTTTTTCTCAGGTTTCCCCTTTGACTTCTCATCACTCCCAAGGTTTTCGGGGGAGCAGGTTTTACAGAGAGAGAAACAATTAGCCAGCTTTCAACTTTTGGCTTTGAAAGAATGCCTGAGTAAGTGACAGTTTGCACATCTGCTTGTACTGTAAGAATGTTAGTCTGTTTAATGGGAGCTGCCTGTGTTTACAGACTTATCCCTATGCATGTTATCTTTTAGGTGTGATGCGTAGAGCTCTGTGTAAATAGGCATCTAGCGTTGATTAGGTTTGCAGTGCTGTTTTTACTGGAGTCAGAGTATATATCTTGGTTGTCACTACATCATTGTTCATATTTTAAAACCCTACATGGTCAAGAAAATTTCATATTTAAAAAATGCATACTCTGAGCCATATCTTAGAAGAGACATAGAAGTTTGTTATTCTACTTAACACGTGTAAACTCTATGTAGTTTTGGTAGCAGGAAGGCAGGGACCAAAAATAGAAGAGAGTGATATTCGTCTGTTACCTGCACGTTGGTTCTTTAGTTGAACCATCTCTGAAGGATTGACACCTAAGCACAGTTCACATTGTAGGTTCTCATCAGGAGTTTTCCTTAGCTGGGGCACTTCACACTTTTTAAAAAGAGATTAGGTATTTTTCTTTCACCATTAATAATAAAATTGGTTATCAGTATGAATTTTTATAAATATCAGGCATGAATTGTTTCCTAATACTAGTATACTTTAAATCACTGATGCATAATTTCTAGGAAAGTTCTTAAATTGGAGACAATAGCCTATTTATTCAGTAGAAAATAAGTTTAGAGTTAATTTGGAATATTTAGAAAAAAACATCACTACTCAGTTATTCATGTAGCACTGCAGAGTTTTCTTGGTTGTATCAAGGTGGTTGTGCAACGTTCATTCAAGGGAAGTACTGTTAAAAAGAAACATCAGTTCCAGTAAACCGTGGGACGTGGGCGTGAGAGGGTTTGGTGGGCAAGGCGCTGGCACCAGGCCTGATGGACTGAGTCTATTTCCAGAACTCACCTGATGGAAGGACAGAAATGATTCTGACCGCCACCTGAGCACCCTGGCATGTACAGGCATGCACGAGCATACAGGCACACTCGTGCACACATACACACCTGCACGTTCACACACAGGTATACAAATACAAAAGGAAAACAACTTAAATGGTAATACATGTTTGTCTGGGGACACTCATAGCTCAGTTGCTAAAGTGCCTGCTACACAAGCCTGGGGACCTTATTTCAGATGTCTAGAACCCACGTAGAAGTTGAGCGTGGTGCTGTGTACCTGGACCGCTTGAGAGGAGTTAGCCGGAGCTCACTGGCCAGCCAGCCTAGCCAACTGATGAGCTGCAGATTCAGTGAGAGACTCTGCCTCAAGAAATAACATGGAGATTAGGCAGACTCAGTGTCTCAGTGGTGTGAACCCTGGGACGCCACGTTAGAAGGAATGATGTCATGCCTATGCATTGTCCTCTGGCAATATACATGCACCCCATTCCCCAACATAGAAATGATTAAATGTTAAAAAGAATGGAAACAGCGAAGGAATATACCACACATGTATACTCTCACATGTGCACTTACCCTCATGTGCACACACTAACTGGCAATCTGACGCATTTAGTCTTGGCTTAGGTGGGTACAGTGAATCCATTTATGGTGACTTTCTTGCTAAACAGATCTCATCCATTCCCATACAGTTAGTACTGGGTGAAAGCTTTGGTAGCAGAAGTGCATTTGTACATTTTAAGAGGAGGAGTAATCCCGATGTATGAATGTCTGATTCTGCCCGTCAGTGATTTCCCATGTGTGAGGTGAGAAGAGAAATGTTTTTAAGCACATGTGTATGTCGTGAAAACTAAATGTCAAAAAGATCCTTTAAAATCAGTCCTTTGCCCTTGGTCTAGCAATGTTTATATGCCCCAGTACAGGGGAATGCCAAGGCCAAGTAGTGGGAGTGGGAGGGGAGGTGAGCAGGGTGGGGGGGTGTATAGGGGACTTTTGGGATAATACTTGAAATGTAAATGAAGAAATTCTCTAATAAAAAAATGAGAAAAAAAAATCAGCCCTTTGGTATTATTGCTAGAAAGTCTCTTTGCATAACACAAACCTTCAAAAAGATATCCTTAAAATACAAATAAAACGGAGGATAAACAGTCCCGTTCTTACCATATTTTCCTGACTGCTTTCAAATGATAAGGAACTGGAGAATTTCTGGTAAAATGTGCTAGTTAATAATGCTGTTGAGATATACTATCTTTTAAAATAGTGTGAATATCAAATAAAGCTTGCTAGTGTTTAACTTTGTAAATGAGTTTACTTTCAGTTTATTTTTAAAAGGTATCTGATCCATTGTATTAATGATATGTAAAATATAACTTTGTAATTTAATATTACTAGTTTCTGTAATTTAACTTTTATACTTGGCAAAAGCTAACAATACCACACCTCAGTAATTTTTTCAAGAAAATGTTTAGAATGCTGACAAGAAAATTTAGCATTTGAAACTAGATAGTTGAATATGATGTAAAATATATAATAGGAACAGCGCTGTCTCCAGTATTACATGGATTACACCAGTGTCTTCGTATCTTTTAAAAATGTGTTCACCCCACTAAAATCATGATTCTTATTTAGCTTATGGCTTTTAGATATTTATTGTTAATTTTCATTAGTGTTAGCTATTTAATAACGAATATAGCATTCCTTTGCTGATCTATTTCAGGGTATTACATTTCCTCCTGAGTGGTTTATCTCTCACGTACTATGCAAGCTTATTTGTATTTTTTTTTTAACATATGTTGAATGTGTAATTTATTAAACCTCACCTACATCGTTTCCCTCATCTCAGTTATTAAGGTCAATGAGCTCTCTCTTCCTGCTTTCCAAGCTGCATGTAATTGGATGTCTTCGTAAGTTAAGGCCGGCGCTGAGACGTCAGTATAGTTTTAGTTAATAAAAGGAGGGACTGACTCCTGAAGCGCATTGCTCCTGTGCATCTTCTATGGGAAAGCGAGCCATTGAGAGCACTTTCCTTTAGAAGTAATACTAGCTGATTGTACAGACAGCAGATACACTGAGGCTGCTGAGTTCTTCCCTGAGAAGATCTTTTTGAAACAAAATATCAACAACTCTGATTTTACTGTTAATATTTTTGGCCACAGAAAGCTTCTGTTTCTTACCTTGGGCTAAATGTGCAAGGCCCTGAGAATCCCCCCTTCAGTGAGGTAGGGTGTTCCGGGCCC